>BGPR01010993.1:22993-50285 GCA_013235015.1 Araneus ventricosus | reverse complement strand
AAATTACTTCGTTGGTTACGTATTGCTTTATTAGAAGCGAAACTAAGCACAACAGAAACATTTGTCAATCGAATAGAACATCGTCAGGAGCAATGCTGTTTAGAGCATTTTTTTCACTTGACATATGTTTAGCAAATTTCACATCGCGTGCGTTTCAAAGCAAAATTGAGTTCATGTGAAAAAATCAGTTAAATTCTTTATAACAAAGCAGTTGGAGCTTTCAATTTCATTTTTTCATGAAGAATTCATTTATGCTCTGATCAATGTCAACTGTTTAAAGCAAACGATGAATCTTTCCATCAAATTGCTTCCTTTCGTGTATTTTATTTCAAGAACGCTTTGAGAAACGAAAACGTTATTTATCATTTCTGTTTGAAGTCATGTTCGGGTTTTCATTTCAAATTTATAGAACTCTGAAAAGTAATTTTAAAATAGAATTTGTCCAAAATAAATGGAAGAAATAAGAATTGAAAATGTTATCTCAGAATTAAATTTGTTATGCTGTATTTGGTACCATTTTTAAAATTAATCAAAAATTATCCTTTAATTCCTAGATAAACATTTATTTTCTGCGAAGAGGTAATTTATTTTCTGTAACGGAACGGCTTTAATAATCAAATACAAGTGTTACTGTTTTTAATCCTTCTGAAAACATGTTATATATTGTTTCTTGTGAATCTATGCTTGAAAGAATATTTAAAGCAAGCGAGATTATTATTAGCTATGTAAATTTAGAATTCTGCAAACCTTTTATTGTTCAATTTTTATCAGAGTTTTTGTATAATATGCAACACAATTTCACAAGTAATTTTATATTTTTGTTTCATTCTATTAGTTTAATTACAGCAAAGCATGCAGAGAAAACTTTATTTTTACTTATATACAGTGAAACCTGGCAATTCAAAGTTGACAAAGCCACAAAAATTCGATTTATCTCAAAATTCTAATGAAAAATACTGGGTTAAAAATAAGTTTTTCAAGAGAAAACAACAATTTTTAAACTAGAAATGGCATCTAAGATTTATTTTTAATATTTAACAATTTTAATAAATATACAATAGGTAATGTTAATAAAAAAACCGCATAAAGCTTTATAAATATAATAATTTTACAATAAAGCTCCAAAACATAGCACAATTCAAATCTAATATGCTCATATCTTTCTAAAACTCATAAAACTCTTAAATTGCTTTTATGACTGTTATACATTAATTAGAAGACCTCGAATGAATTATATTCTTTGGAAAATTATTCATTTACTATCACTGAAGACACGAGGCACAGATGTATTTAAGTAAAGGAAACAATTTTCCTATATATATATATACATAGTCACAGATGGAAAAATATATATAATATACTTATTTATATGCACATGCTTGATTTAAATATCCTTTCAAGTACAGATTCACAAGAAACAATATATAACATTTTTTCAGAAGGATTAAAAACAGTACCACCAGTATTTGATGAATAAAGCCGTTACAGAATAATACATTATTTCTTCTAACAAAAAATCGACGAAATAACATAACAAACGTAGTTCGAAGAAAACATTTTCTAATTTCATTTCTTCCGTTATTTTGGACAAATTCTATTTAAAATTACTTTTCCGAGTTCTTAGTAAATTTGAATTGAATAAATCATGAAATATGACTTCTAAACAGAAATGATAATAACGTTCTTTTCGAAACAAGTTAAGCCTTTAAGTTTCAAATAAAATACACTGAAAGGAAGCAATTTGATGAAAAGATCATTGTTTTGCTTAGACACGGTTGAATTGTTCATTGTGAGGATAAAATGAATTCTTCATGAAAAATGAAATTCAAAAAGCTTCCAACTGCTTTGTTATAAAGAAATTTAATCTGATTTTTCATATAGACTTTAAAATTCCCCCCTTTAACTAATGTATATAATTTTGTTAAAACATAAACGCGTTAATGCTGAAACCATTTCAACTGCATTGCTCCTAACGATTTTCAGTTTTCGAGAACTGGTTTCTGTTGCATTTCATTTTCTTGTTAATCGGTTCACATAATCGAATCTTTTCAGTGACTGAAGTTTACAGCAATTTGAAGATAACGATCTTCTTTAATGTATCGTATATTTCGTATATTTTATGATTTGTAAACTTATATTTCGTCAAAAGTCATTTACGCAAAACACGATATCTCAAAACATTATCTATATATTTCCTTGAAATTTTGTATATATATTGTCTTAAGTGAAGTAAGGCAATAGAGATATAGTTTTGAGATCAATAGTTTTTTTGATTTAGAGCTGCCAAATGTTGATTATACCTATGCATTTTGCGAAATTTTGAATAAAGAGAATACTCGATAATAACTTTCCTGTAAATGCAAGTATTTCTTAGATCCTAGTTCTTGCCTTCACCATCGCTGTAAATGTGCTGTGAGAAATAATTTGAATATATGGATTTAAATTTCTGCTAGAGTGTTTTGCTTTTGCTCTAATTTTACCCCTTTTTTTACCTAAATTATCCCATTTTACTGAATCTCAATTGATATAAAATTTCCTGACTAGTATTAATGGTTGTTTTATATTGGAGAAAATGAACAAATTTCACATTAAATCCTTTTTCAAAAAGCTTGCGTTAATGTATCTGTGTTCAGTTAAATCTATATCTATAATATATCAGACCTAGATATACAATCAAATACAGATGCCTAAACATTATGTTGTCAGATTTCAATAAATCAGAAAAATTAAAATTTCAAGGAATTCGATTAAAAACGTTGGAATTAGCCAAGTCCCACTGTATCCAATAATTTCCTAAAATTGTACACATATTATCTCGTGTTGTAATAGTTTGACGTTTGAATTTATTTTCATTTTGCCAGCTTTGACAGCGATTCAACTGAAGGTAAAGCATTTAGCTACCATTTGATGAGGAATGGATTTTACAGTTCGTGCTTTAAAATACATCCATGGGGCGGAACATCTAGAAGAGACAAAGTAATACGAAATGCAACAGCATGATCAAGTTAATATGTTATTAATTGTGTGTCTTGTCTTGCGTAAAGTTTATATATAAGTAATGCTGAAACATTATAAATTAGAAATTAAGTGTTTTTAGCATCAATATTCATTTCAAGAAATCTTATGTGTCTTTGATTGTTAATTGATTGAAGGTTGTTTTAAATTTTCAACTACAAAGGCTTTTATCCCTATTCATTTCAATATTCGTTTCAAATCCACTTAAAACATAAGTAATTTACACATCAACAGATGGACTAAATTATTGCCAATCTAATGAAAATGTCAAGACAAAAAAAATGGCGCCCACAAATAAAGCCGCCATCTTCTTTTTCCATGACTTGATAACAGATTTAGTCACCAGAAATAAACAGAGCATACATTTTGCTTTATTAAACGATTTTCCATAATTTATGTTTAAAATCTTCATAAAGAAGACTTATATAAGAAAAATTTATTATCCCTACGCCTTTTATGTAAATGCATTCTTATGAACCAAATCTTTTAAACAAGCCTAGTGGTTGAGTTAAGAAATTTGGAACTGACTAGAATTTACTTTGGAGAGATTCAACAACTGGAAATAAATTATGTATGGAATATGGTTTTCACTGATCTTCCCCTTTTCCCTCACACAATTATTCTTTTAACATTATAGTGTTCCTCTAAATAAAGAACACAGATTAATTTTTTAACTTTAATCTGAAAATCAAACATAGTTTGAAAGTAAATTGAAAAATCAAATGAAACTTCTCAAAAAACAACTTAGAAGTTGAAGAAAAATTAGCATGCTTTGCCATTTTGCATTGGATACTAATTAATACTATTTTACTAGACATTCTTCATGTTAAAATTTTTATTGGCCGTTTTTTTTAAAGAAAATATTTCCCCTTACTGCTTAATTTTTGATGACAAATTCTAATTTTCATCTATTCGCTTTAAAGAACTTTTCTTGTCAATGATGGATTACAGTGGGAAGGTAAAAAGTCGGTATTCTGCTCTCTCGTTTGGAGTTTATCCGTAGACAAATAGTTTTTTCTCATGATAAATAGTGTAGAAATGGAGATTAATGAAGAAGATATAAGTGATAGATTAATGTATGTACATAAATTGAGACAATATGAAAACTGTTTGGACTAATGCGCTACTAGAATAATGTGATATTGACAAACATGGTAGACAATTTCTGTGTTATATATAACATTTCTGTATTAAACATATTTTTTTATATACGTTTTGTTCCATCTCTCATTGATAGCGATGGACGTGATGATAGTATTCATTAATTTATATTTTAAAATAATCGTGAATTTGTTATTACAAATGCAGCCATCATTAATCTCTTAACACTTTTTTTGGTTAGATTCAGAAACCAGCGACATTGCTCTACCTGATTTCCAGGATACATGAATTCAGGATGCATTTCAGAACTCTTGTCATTGGTGAGTAAAGTTTTTATACAAATTTATACTTTTTTGTGTTTAGATGACATATTTTATTCATATGTAATAATTTAGAAGATTTTCCGACATTTAAAAGGTATCCGACTAGGTTGAAAAAAAGCGTTTTCGATGAAAAAAAGTCAAAACTTTTTTTATGATTTAATATAAACCACAAGCAAGATTCTAAAACAGTCTTTGTTTTTATTCACTTATTCACTAATATTTTATTTCTTGATATTTATTTGAACTAGTAATGTTATTATATTTTGGAAATTCGTTTTCAGGAAAAAAGAGAATTTCACTCAAATTTATCCACGAAATGATATCTCAAAACAATTCATTTAAAATTCATTGATATTAACACATGTGTAAAATACCTTTGAAGATGTAATAGACAGCAGATCTCATGAGTAAGCACTGTTGTCATGTTTTACAATCACAGTTCAGAAATATAGGATAATTTTGGCGAAAATCAATGTTAGCGATCAAATTATAGGCATAAAATATTTATTTGTTGAAATAATTTTATCTTGAGGCTCTATTACATTTCTAGATAGTTCGATTAGTACACATGCGAAATTAAAAATTAAATGTATTCTACATTTTTAAAATTATGTTGTTTTCATAGCATTGAAATTTTATTAAAATCTTGAAAAATTTATTATTTTCAAAACTACTACTGCGATATATGAATTTTTTTACGTCTAATTTGACTATTTAAGCCTATATTATTTGTTATTAAACTTTTGTTTGTGCATGCTTTTTTAAAAAATTTCCGACCTAGTCAGATACCTTAAGAATTTAATTATTTTTTTCGCCTACTTAAATTCTCAGATAAAACCAATGCCATTTAACTTAGAAGACAAAGGATTCAACCAGTTTAACCGGTTCGAGATTTCCGTCCAGCAGTACTTAAGGCGCATGCGCGCCGACATTACTCTTTATGATTTGTACTCTGCTCTGAGAGCACGTTGATAACTGTTCATGACATGGATCTACTATTGTAAGCAACATTCAGAAATTTTCCTCCCAAAAAATTAAACGTCTGCAAGAAAATAATTGGCTACAGTAAAAATTCGTCTGCCTTTCTGTTCCCAAAATCTGTTCATATATTTAGCTGTATTTTGGATCTTCCATTCACATAAACGCGAATAGTTGGCCTGTGTTTATTTGGAGTATTGGTGTTACTCCTTCATTTTTTGCTTGTATTATACCTTACAGCGCATTTTACACATTTAAATCTTTTTATACTATTTTATTCTTCCTTTCCCACATGTTTATAATTTGGTTGATTCTAGTCCACTATATCTTAGCAACGTGCCTTTTTAGGTCTTAAAGGTTTCTACAATTCCGTTTTAATCCTTAAATGTTTTTTGATGAAACTGAACTCCTGGGCCTTCGATCCCATCTTGATATTTAAGGGACATACGACTCTTAAATCAGAAATGCGGAAACTGTCAAAATTCGATGCATTATATCTCACCAAACAATGCAATTCACAAACTCTCTTTTTTCTGGAAAATATCTGTTCTTTCTCTTATAATACACATTTTCAAACCTTTATATTGGTATATATTATATTTCGAGAGAGTAATAAATAGGTGTGTTGGGAAAAAATGATATAATCACCTTGCGCGCATGATTACGGTAAAATATTGGTCTAAACACAATATTTTGGGTATCAAAGTAATCAAACAGTCTGTTGAAACTTAACCTCAATTTATTAACATTTAAATTTAGTTTCTATTTTTCTATACCAATTAAAATACAAATGTTTAAAAATTGTTAAAATTTCCAAATTTTCTAGCCCCTAAAGCAAACTTCTTTGGGAGAAAATATGTACAAAATGTGGGTTCAGTTTGTAGGAGCCATAGCACAATACATATTCATTAAAATTTTATGTAAAAAAATATTCAATTGTTCTTGAGATATAGCGTGAGCGCTTTATCAAAAAAAACATTTTTGAATGCTTTTAAAGATATGGCCATGGTAATGTTTACGTTAAATATTGACACATTTTCTTTCATCTTTCATAATTCTGGAATTTTTTTTAACTCAGTTGTTTTAAATTGTTCAGGAAAACAGGGAAATAATACCATTTTTTCTAAAATCGAAAATTTCGAGGTTTCTGATCGTATACCCGCTAAGGTTTTTTAAAAATATTTTACACATTTTAGTCTACTTTTTACAATGATAGCTGTTACTCTATTTTTCTTATTACTGGACACTCCTCGTGAAAAGTTGTACACTTGTGCTTTTAATTTGTTAATTTTAGTAGTAGACTTTAGTTTTTTTATGAAGGTTACAAATCAATCTTATTAGCGTTTTGATGTTCGAGTTTATTTTTTTCCTCTTTCTTTTTGAAATTATGCTTTTTGGTGTTAAGATCTCTGTCTTGTGTTTGGAAATTTCGGGTAAGAGGAAGCTGTTTGACGTGTGCTAGCTTCTGAAGAATTTCCCAATTGTCTTTGAATCCATTTAGAATAAAGTTCTTAGCCATTGAAAAAAATGGACAAGATGGATTCCTTGTTTGCTTTTGGAGTTTTTTTTTTCGATTACCTCTGAGTTTTTGTTTCCTTGTATGATATTAATTTTTCTTAGTTTTTACCAAAGGCATTTTTATATTTTTTTAGAATTTTCTATTTAACCACCAGATACGATAGGTGCTCCGAGGTACGGAGTCTCTCTTCTGGAATTGCGGGTCAGCATGTTGTGGGTATGTTTTAATTTGTGGTGTCTGGTTTTAATATTTGAAGGGTTTTCGGTGTTATTAGGTGCATTTATTGTATTTTTTTATTCATCTGCATTTTCTCAGCCTTACAAACTTTGGGTAGGCCGGGCCCATGAAGTAAAATAAGCAAAGATAAACGCACAGATAGGCAGACTTTCAACTGTAGAATTCTTCTCAAAATTTTCATACAAATATGCGACTTTGATTTCAAGAACACATGGTATATAAATCTATGATTTACCTTACTCCGTTTTCAAATATCTTGTCGAGGAAAAGACCGATAGATAGAGTATGAGTTCAATGCTGGGTTCTTTTTCGGTCTGAGTTTGTATAAAACTTGGAGTTCATCGAAATATCCA
Organism: Araneus ventricosus; assembly: GCA_013235015.1. Classification (NCBI taxonomy): domain Eukaryota; kingdom Metazoa; phylum Arthropoda; class Arachnida; order Araneae; family Araneidae; genus Araneus; species Araneus ventricosus. The sequence continues at coordinate 42,759 of BGPR01010993.1, read as the reverse complement.
GGTCCAGATTTTTTAACAATTACAATACTTTGTCACTGTGTGTGCTAAAATTTGAATTTGAGAAACTCGGTTGGTGTGGTTATACGTATGCTATAAACGCAAGTACGAGTAAACGATTAACCTTAAAACAAGTGAATGGTCAGATTTTTATAGGAGTAAAACATCTATCAAAGTTTTAAATTGAAATGTTTTAAATATTTAAAAAATTAAGTTAGGTTTTCGATGGGATGTTATTTTCCTGGTAACTTTTTGTATAATAATTGCGCTATTTGAGTTACATGTGATCTTCATACGTTGACCAAAATGAGTCAGAATTCTTTGTTTTGCTAGAAGTATGGATTGCCCTACGTTCAGAATTTTCAGAATCCTTTTGTCTCTTCTGTAATAAATCTGGATTGCTTCCTGATTTTTGTTGGAGTCTCCTGTCTTGATCAGTTGGTGTCACGTATTTAGCCATTAGTTAACAGGACCGTCTGCCGACAATGTCTCCCGTTTGATTCAACGTAAAACTTCTCTTAGTTGTAACAAAAGAACTGTCATCACTTCAGACACAGAAAGTAAACATGGCAACTATAGCGTCAAAATGAAAGAATTGGTCATTTCATTGTGATTAGGTTGCAATGAATGTGCGACACCTTTCCATCAAAGGAAATAAATGACTTTCTGGAGAATTTGGTATAGAAAATATCGTCACTTTCGATTTTTGCAATGAAATGAAACACTTACAAAATATTCTCATATATCCTTAATATGCTGTTTTAGAGACATTTAATAAAACTAAATGCTATTGAAATTTATATTATTAAAGTCATAGTTCCCACAAAATCAATCAAATTATCGATTTCTATTGATATCGGCCTATTTATTGTATAAAATTGGCCAACGCTCAACATTAAATCCACACATTATTTCAGGAGCGTCCACAAATTATTGTGGGATCTCCTTCTCAAATAACTTTTGATAAAGCTTCGCTCGGGAGAAATACAAGTACTAACACTTACGGGCGCAACTCATTTGTGAGATTAAATTGCAAGTTTTTTGCTTAGACTTAAGGAAAATATGAACATGAACTATTCCATTATGCAAGGCTACGTTTCTAACTAACTTTTTTGCATTTTCTTGCAATTTCAACTAACAAAATGTCCAGGAATTCAAAAGGGAGTTGACGTTTGTTTCCCATAATGGCAAATGATTCTTAGCAATGACATTTCAGGCTCTCAACGACAAATTGAATTGTCATTTTTTGAAATAATATTATATCTGCAAGTTAACGATCAATATCATTGAATTAGGGCTGGTGCAGATGTATTAGAACTTTTACAGGTATATGAAAACAGACAAGAAAATTTGGAAATCAAAATGCAAAAGCAATCGGACAAACTCATCTACTAGATTAGCATTACCCTTCATGTACATTAAAGATTACTAAAAACCACGATGCCATAGTGTGAATCGTAGGGATGACTAATAAATTATTTAAAACTCTTTAATGTTTTCCTAAGGATGCATAATTACCTATTAATTGAAAAAAGCAATGTATCAAACATATTTGATTTCATGGCAAAATTAGTGTATTTTTCCTCTAGGTAATACAGACAAAAGATCTAAAAGAGACAATTGTTAACAAAAGAGTTGAGTCGATAAATGAAGGAAATGGAGGGATGCTACTATAAACGCAATAGGGAAAAAATAACAGTTTTGAGTTATTTTTTTTGACTTGAATGAAATATTTTGAATGCATATTAAAAAAAGTAAAAGATTATTTTTCTAACGAAATATTTAAGAAATAGAATTGAACAGTTTCAAATAAAGATTACTTCTGAAAGTATGCCTTATATTTATTTCCTTACATTATTTCAAGCATGTTGTAGAAACATCTTCACGAACGGAAATGAATTTACAGGAATAAGAATTTGTTACTCGTGCTATAATTACCATACCTTGAAAAAAAATATAATAATAAAGCGCAATAAAAAGCAAATCGTTTTCTAAAAGAAGAGGAAAAATACTTTCTTTCCATTAAAATTAGAGGAAATGCAGATCTTGGTTTTAAGGGTCTGTCATCTCCATAGTTTTTTATTAATATAATTACTCTGCTTAATCAACTGTTTAATCGATAATTAAGGTTTACTTTAGATTTCATTAGTATTTTTTGCCATTAGAAGATGACTTTTCACGTTTTTGATTTGTTTTGCAGCAAAGCCTTAAAATTACTTTCTTTTTCATAAAAGGTATTAAGATTATGAAATTCTATTTAAGAAAATGTAATTAACTAGAAGTTTGTGTTGAGCCTGTGAGGGTTTTCCCATCAATTTCACCAGAGATTATATCTGGGTGTATTTTTATATCATTCAAACGGTTTTATATGTAACACAATTGCTTAAATATAGGAATATCCTCTATTTGCATAAATACTTATATTTCCAGTTACTGTGATTAATCGATTAAAGTTATAAATGATTTATCTCTTTCACCGGTTATTATTCATAATAACAGACATCACATTAGTATAACATTTGTACTTCGTATATTTGCAAATTATGCATTTTGATTTCAACATTAAAATCACGCAGCGCATTTTATGGCCAGCAGCGTGTTAAGCACAGATTAAAACGGAAAAAAATTAAAAACACAACAACCATAACCATTCACCTTATGTTTCCTAATATAGCAAACAACATCTCAAGAGAGCTTGGTTTGCAGATTTCTAAAAATCTTGATGAAATAAAATATGAAAGCAAAATATGTGGATCGTATCTCAGATTACAACAATGAGAGAGAAATATGCAATTAAATATTTGTTTAAACAGTAAAACAATTTGAGTTGCCAACAATGAAAATATTGTAAATTATACTTAAAATATTTTTTTTGCAGTAATAGTTTTCAAGTTATTAAGGAAAACACTTAATATTGCCTATTTTTAGTGTTAAAGTTTTAATTATAATTTCAGATAAAATTCTCGAAGTGCACATTCTCACCCTTCAAAATATGCTTGTGCCAAATCTCATGTAGCTCTATTTCTAGCGGTCTGACCTGTAGGCCTTGCATTCTACATTATTATTAGTAGAGATTAATGGAACGATGAATAAAAAAGAATTAAAAGTAGATAATATTTAGATTGCTGAACACCAAAATTGATGCAGTCTTCATAAAGTTTTGTTCTGCAGGTTCATCCAGAAAATCATTATAATCTAATGGCAGTACAGCATATTCCTATGTACCCAATGTGCTCAGTTTTGCCCAGATTTCCTTTTGAAATTCATATCAAACCGATGTTTTCATAGTAACGTAGATTCATTCTGAATTAAACTTATTCAAATGATTATATAAAATCAAATGTTTAAACTGTACATCGAAATAAACGCTCATAAAGAATGCAAAATTTATGTAATCAATTGACAAATCGGCAATGAATTCAGGTGATAAAATCATGTACCCATTCTGAAACTCTATGGTTGTATAACATATTCCTTTCTACTCACAATGTTTAATTTTACCAGATTTCCTTTTGAAATTCCATATTAGACGTATGGATTGTTTTCTGAAAGTAGTTATCATTTTGACATTCAAGCAATCTCAATGATTATCTAAAAGCAAATGTTTTAAACTGGTATCTCCAAATAAACGCTTCATAAGTAATGCAACAATTTATATAATTGAAATTACAAATCGGCAATGAATTGAGTGATAAAATCATGCAATTCATTCTGAAACTCTATGATGTATAACATATTCTATATAACAAAATTAATTTTCAATTTTTCTTTGAAATTCCATATTAAACCATGGTATGTTTTCTTGAAAGTAGCGCAGAATTCATTTCTGAATTAAAGCCGATTCAATGATTATTTAAAAGCAAATGTTTTAAACTGATATCTCCAAATAAACGCTTCATAAGTAATGCAACAATTTATATAATTGAAATTACAAATCGGCAATGAATTCAGGTGATAAAATCATGTACCCATTCTGAAACTCTATGGATGTATAACATATTCCTATATACTCAAAATATTCAATTTTTCCATATTTTCTTCTGAAATTCCATATTAAACCATCGGATGTTTTCTTGAAAGTAGCTCAGAATTCATTTCTGAATTAAAGCCGATTCAATGATTATTTTAAAGCAAAAGTTTTAAACTGTTATCTCCAAATGGCTCGTTCATAATAAAGCAACAATTTCATATAATTGGTAAATTCGGAATGAATCTTCAGATGATAAAATCATGTAACCATTATGAAATATAGTAGTATAACATATTCCGATGGAGTCAAAGTGTTAAATTTCACCAGATATTCTTTTGGAATTTCATATTAAACCATGATATGTTTTCTAGAAAGTAGCTCAGATTTCATTTCTGAATTAAAGCTGACTCAAACATTATTTAAAAGTAAATGTTTTAAACTGATATCTTCAAATAAACGTTTCATAAGTAATAAAGCAGCAATTTATATAATTGAAATTAAATTTGTGTAATGAATTCAGATGATAAAAACATATATCCACATTAAAACTCATCACTCCTAAGGAAGTTCACTTATTTTCAATTAAATAAATGATTTCAGAGAAGCCTCTAACATAATAAGACGGGAAATTGTTAATAATTTTAACAAAATGATTGGATGTTTCTCAACTCCTCTTTTAGTATCTACATCGTCATATGAAAACAAATGGTTTAATTATTTACTGAGGAGAAGTGTTCACACTTGGCAAATGAAAGCTGTTATCTAACAATCTTCGCAAATTATTTTTCTCTTATTATGAATTTAAACTACTTTAGGCAAAATTAATTCGATTCTGTCAAAACCATATTGGTTCTAAATTTAAACGTATTCCATTGCTGAAAACCATTTGTTATTAGGTAAATGTTTAAGAAACTATAATCTGGTCGTAATTCAAGTTAACTAACTAAGAAAATATTAGTTTTGTTTGCAGCAATCCCTTCGAATGTATTTAAAATAGAACAAATAAGGTACTTTAAATTGACTTATAAGGACTAAAATCGTATTCGAAATTAATCGTTTCTAGGCAGAATCTACGAGAATCCATGCATTTATTTGCTACTAAAAATGATCTGTGTGTCTTCCCATGTCCATACAACTGGCACAGTTGCTGTATCGGCTTCAGGAACAATGGCATGGGGAAGCGTTCAGTGTGTATATCTGTCTGTTTGTGAAAGCGATAACTCGGAAACTATTAGAGATAGAGCAATGAAATTTCGTATGGGTTCTTTGCATATAAATAGTATGCTTCTGTCAAATGTTGTACAAAATCCGTCTGTGGGAAGTCTGTCTGTCTATCCGTGTTCCTGTGAACACGATAACTCAAACGCCTAAATAGCTAGATAGATAAAATTTGGTACACAGTTTTATCATAAAGAATGTTGGTCCGCATCAAATATTGGACCAAATCCGTCAAGAAGTTGACTGTCTGTCGGTATGTAAAATAGCATGCTTGGTAATACTGTAATTTATAAATCCTACGACTTGGATAACTGAAAATTGGTATGAGGTCTGCTAACAGTAATAGTAGATCCTTGCCCAATTTTCGTTTTAATCGGTTGAAAAAAGGCGTTCGAAATGCATATTCGGTTTCTTAATCATTGTACGACGCAAAAAAAAGAAAGAAAAGGGCGCGAACGTTTCGCGCGTTTTCTCCACCTGGTGTTAGGGAATCGTCCATGCTACTTCCGCTCTGTGTATGTTTCCCCATCCGCGTCAGGATGGATACAAGAAAGTTTTGAGGAGACCACTCCCGCTGGTTTAGTTATCTTTCTTCCCATATACAGAAATAGAAACACAGACATACATTTAAACCTACGATGGATTTGGCGCAGAATTCCGTGCAGATCTATAAATTCTGTTGATTGAACCACATGTTATATTTTGTCCAACGAACTCGTTCCTTTTTCTACAGTTTCGCGTTCACAAATATGAGGACGAACATTAAATTTACAGTTGAATGATTTCCTTCAAAACTTCACACAGACTTTTAAATAAAGAACACATGCATATTTTTTGGAAACTTCTTTTGGAATTCCTTTTCCAAGTTAACGTATAAACAGATAGTCAAAGAGATATAATTCGAAAAATTGTTTATGAGCACTAAGGGAATTTAAAATAAGTAAATTCATCAAACTATCCCGGTCGAATATTTAAATGATTACAATAATTATTTTTGTAATTCGCATGCTTGAAATTAAAAAGTGTCTCTTAAATGCTTTTAATAAAAAACTAAAGAAATACGTCGCTGCATTTAAAATATTATTTTTAATAACCCACAAAATATTTTTAAAGTTATTTTATGAATGATTATAAATTACATGAAATGTTATTTATTACTAAACCCTATACTGATTTTTTTTCATTATTTTGAGTTCCAATAAAGTTATGAAAAGCAATTCAACTTCAAAACAAAATGATTATTTCAAAATACAGAAACAATAAATGAGCATAGACTCTTAAATGAGATGCAGCGATATTTCAAATTAGTTTTTAGTCATCTAAATGCTTCTACGTAATTATATTTCAAGTGGTTTCAGTTCGAAGGAAATAAATTACTCATCTTGATTTTTCTAAGAAAAATCGCATCCTAATTTGAATTTCAAGTGGTTTAACGAAGACAAAAGCAACAATTCTTTATTAAGTTTATTGATATAAATCTTTTCCAAGAAACAGAATAAGATTCAATTAATGAAACGTTCCGAGAATCAAGTATCTGCAGCTTTGGTTAAAGGATACAAAATGCCTTCCTTTTGGGTATTTCTAATAAGGCTCTGAATTAAATTTTAAAAAAAATTATTTCTAAGCGTTGGGTTGTCTGTTATTTTTAATTATGGCATCGTAACATTATTTAGCACTCAGGAAATTCATTTTAAGCCGAGTCATTCGTACTTAGCAGCGTTTTCTGATTGTTTAAAGACATGAATAATAAATTATATTTCAAATACGGCAGAAAAATAAACCTTTGAATTCCTTTAATACAATTTATCAGCTGATTGTAATTATGTTTATAAATAAGTTTTAAAATTTCCGTTTCTAAAAGATTTTTCAAATATTTTATTTAAATGGATTATTGAGTAAAATGTCTTTAATTCTTGCGCCTGTTTAAATTTAGGTAGATAAAAATCATCTTTAATTATCTATGTAAATATATAACTCACAGAATCTTTCATATGAAAAATCAAATCTATCATGTGAAATTTAATAAGTTTATTTATATTCAATATGTTGATGTTGTGGCGTATGATGTTGTTCAAACTGGTGGTAGACAAAACCCGCAGCTTCTTGGAATGCATGAGTATTCCAAGAAGCAACCAATGTGCTTTGTGTGGAATGAAGACAAAAGTTGCCTGATTATGATTATCCTGATACTCTTATGTCAGATGGGGGTGTGCGGCGATGTTATATTGGTGCTAAAAGAGGTGTCAAGTTTATTTGGACTGTTCCGAATATTTTACGGCATTATATGGATTCCGCTACGTGTTATGATGCTGTAACAAAAATTGTAGTGGGTACATTTCATTGCCTTCTTTTTATTGTAGGTGGCGCTACTAGAGCCATCCGGGTTTTTCCCATGTTGCCTCTCTCTTCTTTTCTGTGTACTTGTCTTGTGTGTTGTTGTTGTTCTCTGTCTTGCGTCTTGTACCTTTTAATGTACTGTGTCGTGGAACTTAGCCATCTAATAAAATTGGTTCCTGAAATTGAATTAATTCTTCAACAGCGGTATTCCATATAAACATGAGTCTCGTCCCTCTACAAATTTAAATTAAATGAATACTCTGAAGAAATAACTGGTCAAAACGACTTTAGAGTGCCTTCACAATTTCGCGGTACCATTGGTTTGTATGCAACTGGTTTACCAATTTTTATACAAACAGCTGTGTTTCCAGAAGAATAGCATTCTCCTTTGAAAATTTTGATTCGTACTAGATGTTTTGTTAATCTTACTTTTCGTAATCGTACTTATAATTATATTGTGATTTATAATAAAGGGAATCATTTATGAAAACTGAATTTTGTGTTTTGTCTGTGTTATCTGCAAACAAGCTATAATTAAACACTGAAAGAAATTTAAGGTATTTATTTAATTCTAAGGAATTAACATTAGAAAAAATTATATTTATAAATTAATACATAAATAATGCTATCTAATGTTGTAAAATTGTCTAATAATATACAGAAATAATACATTTATGAATTCAACTCTTTGATGTAATTTCAATGTATCCAACAAAGAAATATGGGGACTTCGATAGCCAAATAGGATACTCATATCACCAGAGCACTCTTTTGTAAACCAAAATGGACTTTATGCATAGCCCTTAAGTAAATTTATTTTAATATGGTATTAAACTCTCTCTTGAAAACTTAATTTTGTATATGAATCTGTTTTAGAGCTTCAATATTGCGGCGATGCTTAAAGCGCAAAAATTTACTCTGATTTAAAAGTAAAAAATCTATGAAAAATATGTTTGTATTTGATGCTTTGTATATTTTTTTTCAAAGAGAAAGAATTTTTGAGTTTACTAATGTTAAGATTTGATATGCATTTTCTCTTAAAATACATATTTATTCATACTCCTAAATATTTTTTTTTCTTCCAAGACTAATAATTTATATTTAAATTATTTTTGTCATTTGCAATTGACTTTGCTTGCAGATGCAACTTTTTCAGATAGTTTTCCCTTGACACCTGATGCGTCAAAATCATAGTTCTGAACGTATTTTGTAATAATCCAGTTCTGATCTCCTTGGAGTTTTGTTTATTTATTTATTTTTGTAATGATATTTTCTAAATTCATTTGCTCTATTTAGAAGATCCACTTTAGTTTTAACTTTCAAACAACTTTCTGGTATTTTGAAATATCGCTCTTTTAACAGTTATAATTGATAAAAATTAACGAAAATTAGATTAAATATTAATAAAAATTGAATTAACAATTAATTAAAATTCTTTTGCATTATACAGAAAGGCGCAAATGCAGCTATTTCTGATAGAATACACGAAAACAAAATTAGAACTTCAAAAATTAAATTATAAAAAGTAAGCAATAATAAAACCTTAATATAAAACACAAAAAAAGCAAATTAGAACGAAAAATACAATTGGAATGAAAGCAAAATGGAGGAAAAATGGAAAAGAGCCTAAATGGCGATTCTTCTTCAGAGACCACACGCCATTTTAGCTCAAAGCAGGACAAAAATTTTCTGAATAAGGGAATGACCATTAGTCAAAATTATTCCCCCGCAAATAAATATTTTGATATTGTCTAAACAAAATAACAGATTTGATATAATGGATTTGAAATATGTTAGAACATTTTGCCAAGCCGCAAGGCAAAACGAGACGCAGTAGTAAGGATTCTGTAAATAAAGTCAATCAAAACAAGACACATGATATTTCCTTTGGACAAGAATGACAACGAAAGGAAACATAAATGCAACAATATAACAACTATATATGAATTTCCATCCTATGAATATACCAAGCCGCTTGTTAAACTACCGTTCTAAATATGCCTAAATGTTGTGTAGTTTTATTCTCAGTAAAAAACAAACGATTATGAAAAGAAAATTAAAAGAAAATGCGTTTTTTCTGCTGACAGATGTTTTCAAATTTTGATACAGACGATAATTTTAGCGAAAGAACCAAAATAAAAATTTCATCTTTCCAGCATTTTTAGTCTTTGTATAATCTATTTCAAATGCACTTTTAATAGACATGATTCCAAAATTCAGTTCTATTGTCAGATATTCTAAAGCATTGAGATTCCTCAAAATGTGGAAATCGATTTTTTTTGACAGTTAAAATCTTTTAAATGAATATGTCACGGAAGATAAAGAATAAATGCAGGGGAAATTGATATTTTTGTACTTTAGTAGCTGGCATTGATCTCATTAAGATTCGGAAAGTTTGATTGTGAAATATTGGCATAATATGGAGATTTCGTATTCAGTTTATACTAATATTTCAATAGCTTCCGAAGAAAAACGGTTATATATTTTGAAGATTTTGCAAAATAGAAACGGCAGAATAGAACTATAGTCTGAAAACTTTTGACTGAAAAATCTTCCATTTCATTTCCTCCTGAAGTATTTTCCTACGAATTCTTAGAAAATATTCTAATAGAATTACCTGAAACTTCTTGATCTTATTCAGACATCCATTCAAAGAACAGTTGACAATACAATACGTATATTCTTAACACCTTTCAGTGCATATTTCTGGTCAACTTCATATTTCGTTGAGAACTTTGTTGTAAATTTAATACATTGTTAAATCTTAGGTCGAATGGGGAGTTTTTTAAGCGAAAAATCTTTATGAATATTTGAATATTTTTCTAATATTCAAAACAGATAATGATAAATTCTATGAGCATATGCCAAACGGTGTTACTTATATTATTCATGTCCAGGTTGAGTTTGCTTCTGTCTTAAATGTCAGCGAAGATATTCAAATCAGCACCACGTATCTTTAAGCAAATTACTTGAATTATTAGTTTTCAAAAATTTTCCTATGCCAAAAATACGTTAATAAAATTGCATCAATTCTTAGTTTTAGCAAGTAATATTTTTTTAAGTTTCTGCAGAGCGAAAGCTGTTTAATTTTAAGTTTATTTCAGCCTGAGCGTAAAACTTTAAAATGCTAAAAATCCTTAATATTCGTTTGGTATAAAAAATTCAATTGTTTTGTTTTTATTCGTGTATATTTGCTTTTCCATAACTTTTAAGAACAATATTAATAAAGCACAATCTTTACTAAACGGTTGTAAGTTAGTTCTTATTTTAAGTCATATAAATCATAATTATATAATAGTTTATAAATAGAAAGATAATAAGAGTAGTATCGAATTTTCTATGACAAAGGGTTTTATCTGGAATTTTCAATTTTACATCAGTGTGTTTTAAGAAATTATTACATAACTAGCTGATATACTTAGCGCTGTTCGAGTTACAAATTAGTAAATTTTTATGTATTTTATTAATAAAAACTAAATATTTAAATCATTGAGTTTAAATATTCACTTAAATCATCGTATGCTTCAGTGTATTCCAACTGGAGGCAGTGCGAGTGCGCGGTTGAGAAGCCACCGGATAAGCAAGCGGGTTCTCGCTTCTAGACGTGAGTTCAATAATGATGAGAGTCGAATCACCCCCTTCAGTGATAGTACGTACTTCGGGCGGTTTTCAGTAATGGCCTTTATGACTCCAGCATTAGTACTCGAGCTGTCATTCAGTACAGTTCGAGCTGTCTAGCACCTGTCATTCAGCTTCACCAGATGCAGGATTGGGTAACTTGGTTTTCGATTGAATTTTAATATTTGTGATCAAAATTAGAAGCAAATACAACATAACAAATGCAACATAAAAACGGTTGCATTTATCACATGAAGGTAGGTCAGGTGTTATCGGCTGCTTAATATAAAGGGAAGTAAAAATATATTTATTAATACCCTTCGACGAAATGCCAACTTACAAGAAAATAACTGTAATTTCAAAAATGATTTGTAATATTTTTTATGTAAGAAATTCTTTTATGTAAAATAATAATAAGATAGTAATAATTTTATTTAAAAGAATAATTATACTACACAAAATCCTCTTATCGTCTGCAACTTCATTTCAAATTGATATGAGAATAACATTTACACCAAACGATTTTAAAACCTGTCAAAAATAATTTGTTCCATAAGTTATTATTAATTGTTAAATAACGATGCAAAAGTTAAGTAAAGCTGGGATTAAAATATGTATAAATTGATTTAAAATATCTTATTACCCTCATTCAATAGGAATGGAAACATCTTTGATAAAATAATCTTTCCCTTATATGAAAATAGTTTATATTTATTAAAAAATTAATAATCTAATTAATTGTTATAAGACATTTACTAAAATCTATCTTATACTTCAGACTATTTCCCAGCAAAATTTGATGAAAATCAATGCAATAGTTTTTATTACTATTGCGTATAAACTATTTATGAGTTTCACTCTTATTAATTTGGAAAAATGTTAGATATTTTCTTTACACATGAAGCAATAAAATTTCCAGTTTCGAAATGTTTGTTTCTACACTTATTTTAATACCAGCAGGAAAATGCTAAAATGTACCCTCAATATTAGATGATAATTTTTTACCTTGAATAAGAACAACGGAATAAATTCTGCAGACTTCACATTCACTTAGCAAATGTAACTATTACTCACATCATCTAGCATAGGTTTCGTTATGACGACCCATTATTTTGCATCTTACCTTGGCGGAATGGAATATTCCCCGACTCTTAGGAGAAGGCGCATGACCTTCGACCTCAGAGAGACAAGTTCATTTGCTAACAGGGGAAGAGTGCGAGACTGGGAGCAAGTCGCGGAGAAAGAACAGGATTGTGATAAATACAACTGTTTTGACACTCCTAACTTATCAAAATAGAACCGTCCGATATCCCATGATGCTTAGTTGTCAGCCGCCTTCTCCTGAGAGCCGGAGAATATACAATGCAATTAGATCTGCACTTAATAGAAAATTACAATTTATATAAGAAAACTAAAAATCTTAAAATTTTAATTTTTTTAAATATATCTAATAGAACTTATATGAAACTTGCAAAAATTAATTCAAATTATTACTTAACATCACATTAAGAAATTTCTTCAATGTTTAATCGAAGAGAAAATTTCTCGTGAACAATAATTTACTATTTTACCATCCAAACTTCAGACAACTTATACTATATGTTGTAAGATCCCCCAAGATCATTAGCGATCAGTAACTTTTTTCCATGCCATGGGCCACTGAACAGAGCAGGTGTCTCGGAGGGAAGTCCAGCCTGTCAACAATGGACATCTCGTTAAAACGCCGACAAAGAGAGCCGAGAGTCCAGCCTGTCAACATCGGACATCTCGTTAAAACGCCGGCAAAGAGAGCCGGGAGTCCAGCCTGTCACCAACGGACCATTCGTTAGTGGAAGTGATTGATAGGGTCATTTAGCTCCAGTCTGAGAACCCGCCTGCGACAGGGAAAAGGACCAACAGGTAAGAAACCAATAATGGCTCGCTGAAATAGACTCCACCTACAAAATTGACGAGGATTCGTGGAGAGGCTTTTTGACCGCTCCCCCAGTGGGAGGAAGATGAGGGTTAAAAAAGGAGCGAGGATGGAGAAAGAGAAGATTTTGGAAGAGGACAGAAACGAGCAAGGGCTCGTTTTTTCTTTAGTGATGGAAAAGATGGACTGAGGACTGAAATCTCAAGTCCAGTCGACGGAAGACCGACATCATTCATTTAGGCCACTCGTAGAAGTGGGCCTGTTTTGGTTGAGTGGCAGAGCAGGCTGAAGGAAGCCGGGACTGTAAACAATTATTCCATAATTTCTCATAATTTTCTTATATTTAACCAAGAATAATGTTAAATAAAACTCTTTCACGCACGTGCTAATAAAAAAGAGTATTTCTTGGCTCTGGACCTTTCTCCCCAGAGTCCTTAGCTGTCAAACACGTCACAATGTCTAAAAATAATATGCAAAAATTGTAGAATGTAATTACAGAGCACCGTTTAGCACCACATTTCTACAATTTTCTTCAATGCTTTAAGAAACGGCAGAACTTTTCATCGGCTCTAATTCTCCATTCAGCAAGCAAAAGTCCTATCAACAAAACCCATTATTGATTTCTCCAATTTTTCTCCCTGGCACCTCATATGCATGTTAATTTCTTCTTTTCCTCAATGGATTCGTTGGCGGCTACCTTCTATGACCTACATACATTCAGTGGTCCATGTCTTGAAGAATGGCTTCCTAATTTTCTCTTTCGGCATTCCTTTGGGAGAAATAAATTCCAGCAAAGACTTTTTCCAGAAAGAGTTGAAAATCGGCTTGCTCGTAAATTCTTCGCACATTCCCTTCTACACACAAAGGACTTTTTGCCTGGTATACTTGAGGAAACTTACTTCCGCTACAGTCAGTCGGTGACAGGTGGGTTTTTATTGACATTTGTTATGTGTCATCTGGTGTATTGATTTGGCAGGTGGTTTTTCTTGACTTTTTGTATTATGAATGATGTGAATGAAATAAATGAAGATTCGTGATGGTGTTTTTAAACGATGATGTCGGAGTAAGATTAGAGATAGGATAAAACATTTTTAAATAGAACAACGTTGAAGAAAACGTATGTGACAGAAAAATGTTTTATTCTGAAAGCGAGTTATTATTTTTTATTTCTCGTATACGAAATATAAAAAAAGAAGAAAGCATTCTAAACATCAAACATTCCAAACTCGTAACTTTCATGTAAAAATGTTTCATATTTCCTCAATCCTACGGAATTAGGGCTGTTTGCCTTCCTGAGTACACTATAGATGGAAATAGCAATACGGTAGATGTATGAAACTGGGCATATATTTTTATCACTGGAAATGTAGATGTGCATCAGATAATGCATCACACCGTAGAGAAATGAATGTTTGTAGATCTAACTTCCCGTGTGTATATGAAGCGATAACTTGAAAAAGGAAGTGTATGAATAACTTTTATATTCAATCTTTACAACAAAATCTTTCAATTCTTCTTGGCTATAACAGTAAATGATATAGTACTGGATCGTGGAAATTTTAAATGGCGCATATTTTAAAATATACACAGAATGTTAGTCTATATCCATATCTCTTCGAAGGAACAGGACAAATATTTGTTAAGCTCGTAGAAACTGCAGAAGTAATTCATGCGGCAGTGGGTAATATCCCACCATTAGCTTGAAGTACTAAACACTCGGTAGATCAGAGGAATAGATCATAAAGGTGTCCATTTGGAGATGAGCGTTCGCATGAAATAGTATTTAGTTTAGTTGCAGAGTTCTTAAATTCTCTGATTGAGAATGAAACATATAAGAATTTTCTTTCCTGTGAAATTGATTTTGGTTCAATTTCTTTAAAGAACTGTTTCCTCACGATTTTGAAATTTTTGATGAAAAAAATAAATTTTGCTTTTTAATGCATTAATGAAAGAATGTTTATTAAATCATTTTTCTTTTTGAATTTTTATTCCCCATCTTGTACTCAAAATAAAATAGCGTACCAAGCCTGGTAATAAACATGTCAGACAAATTCAATAGAATTAAGCATATATATAAAAAATAGGTTTTCTTTTTCTAAACAGAAACTAGCTTAACTGCTCTAATAGCTTTCTCAGAGGAACAAACAGATGTTTCATTTTTTCACTGAAAACTACTTTTTTTAATCAAATTAACTACTTTTAATCTACCACTGATTTCTTCCTCAGAAAAGTGGACATTTAGAAAATAACTGATTTTTATTGTCCTAAGCTTCATTTACCTTCAAAAACCATCTTGCCTATTTTTCTAAAAAATCTGTACGATTTTATAAGGTTAAAAAATGAATTCTATTCTTTCAATTCCTCTTTGTAACAAAAAATAATGCTTAAATTCAATTATCATGGTGACTAAGTATTGATTCCAACCTTTCATAATAGATCCACTTATCGCGGATAAGACAATATATAATAAAATAATGGGCTTCCCATTACCCTATCTCTGAGCCCCTATGCCCAAAGTATCCAGACAAGGGAAATAGATGATTTGTGCGTTCAAGTGGTTGATCAACAATGGAGAGCACTGTGTCATCAGATAGCTTTAGATAAAACTGACCCAAGGGGAAGGGGATTCTTCAAGAGTCTTTCAAGTGCTTCGACTGACCCTAGAGACCAACCCAGGGAGAGAAATGAAGTGGCCTCGATGTCAAAATCAGTGACGAAAATTACTCAGGCAATCAGTCTATGAAATATAATTAAGGTAATGTTATCTAAGTTCAACATAGGCCCTTCATTTCCTTATCCATAGTTGACAAAAAGTAAACGAATATAGTGGTAAATGTGCTAAAGTATTTTAATCTTTTATAGCAGAAGTTTTTAAGGTTATTTTTGCGTGTGTGTGTTGTTCTATTTTTTTATTTTTTACCCATTTCTCCTATTCGGGTATTATAAATTCTTGACACTAAATAAAAGCCAAAAACAATTTTTGGACACAACAAGAAATCCCGAAAAGAAGATAATTCAAAGAAAATTCAAATGAACATTACATCGAAATTAATTGGAACTTTTAAGGGAGTTGGAACCCTAAGTCAGTTAACCCTAACCCGTTACACACCCGTTAAGTTAAGTACATCTTTCTCATTATACTGAAATGACTTTTTTTAACTCGAAAATTTATTTCTTAAAAATATTTTCTGTGTCAGAACAAAAAATGTTAAATTCGCCATTTCGATGTGCTTTTGATCAAAGTCTGTCAAAGATGTATGTTTGAAACTGCTTATACAAGTAAAAATTAGATAAACTAAACAAAAATTAAAATGAAACAAAAAGAAAGAAAAACGTAAAGACAAAAAAACAGCAAATTTAGACAAGAACAATGACAATACATCTCTCTAGTACTTTTTGATATTTTAAGGATTGTGCATTTTGATTCATCAAAATGATTCAAATATTGATTTTGGACGGGATTCAGGCCACAAAGGGTATAATTTTGATTTATAATCTTACCCTTGACAGAAAATCTTGTCCAATTTTGGAATCTTTATGGTGAGTGGTCTTTGATAAAGTTCACCATTCGATTCCTTTTTCATTTCTTCCTTTTTGAACAATTTTTACTTTCGAAATTCATTTTTATATATTTTTATGTGTTTTAAATATTATCGTTTCAACCTTCTGTTGATGCAACAATTTGAGGCTGTTGCTTTCTTACGATTAAATTTTTATAGATGTATTGTCATTGTTCTTGTCTAAATTTGCTGTTTTTTTGTCTTTACGTTTTTCTTTCTTTTTGTTTCATTTTAATTTTTGTTTAGTTTATCTAATTTTTGCTTCTGTATTATATTATAAATAGCTGCATTTGCGCCTTTATATATAATACTATGAATTTTTTTTGTTTAATTAATTTAATCAATTTATAAATTTGTTAATGTATTACTGTCTTATACAAGTAAAGTACACTTTTCTCATTATACTGAAATGAGGATTTTAAAAAAACTCAAAACTTTATTTTTTACAACTTTTTTGGGTCAAAATAGGGTAAAATTTCACTATGTCTAATTAAATATTTTGTAAATTTTTAAGAAATTAAAAAAATAACCAAAAACTCATTTCAGTATAATGAGAAAGGTGTACTTTACTTCCATAAAAAATTTCAAACATGTATCTATAACAGAGTTTGAAAAAAGGTACATCGAAGTGCCCAACTTAGCATTTTTTGTTCTGACACAAAAAAATTTGTAAAAAATAAATTTGTTTTAAAACAAATCGTTTTAGTATAATGAGAAAGATGTACTTTACTCGTATAAAAATTTCCAACTTGAATCTATAACAGATTTTGATAAAAGGTACATTGAAGTAACAAGGTCAGGGTTAACGGATTTCTGGTTCCAATTCCCTTTAAATCCAAAATAGTTTTCATAAGTATCTTATCTTACAAATGTGGAGGAGTTTTAATTAAGGAATCTCAATACGAATCTTCACTACTCCAATATTTTACCCCATTTTGTGTCGCATTCTACGGTTTAAGAAGGTCTATTTCATTTATTCTAAGTTTCCTCACAACCTGTTATAAATCATTATCGTTTAAATTGTTGATTTAAAAAATCCTTAAAAACAAATAAATTCATGCCTATCCTTTAAATTAGGTGGCATAAATTTCTAAAAAAATTAATATTTTCATCATTTTTTAAGGTTAGCTAATACAAAGCGAATAAAGTTTACTTTACTCTCTCATACCGAGTGAGGCGGTCCCAGGCGGGCTAAAGATTTCCCCATGACGACGGCGAAGGCCGGTCTGTGGAGGCTGGCTTCCTTTGAGAGGAGGTGAGGTTCTGAGATCGCTTAGTAGATAAGCGCGGTAGGGGGAACCAATTAGCCTTGACAACCACAGTCCATATCCGTGCGCCTTAAGAGAAGGTATAGCAGGGGGTGGGGTGGTAGGGAAAATGACTAACAAGGATGGGAGAGTCCAGTTCATGTCGTTTTGTCCCAAAAAAGCCAGTGTTTTAAGAGGGGTAGAAGAAAAAGTTCGCCTCGGGATTAAAGAGTTAAATTACCTGACAATATGTTCATTATACTCAGGTTAGTTAAGTATAATCCTCCCAGGTTTTAATGGCAGTTGTTTTTTCAGTAAGTTAATATGTTTGTTTTTCGTAGATACATTATAGATAACAATTCGGTATTTTGAAATTTAGTTCAAAATTTTTTAAATTTTTTTAAATTTAGTTCTACCAAGAAGGGAGAAAATGGAGGCCGCGAGATTTAAAAGAGGGTTGGGAATGAGAACATAATAATATTGTAGATAGAGATTCAGCTCAGTCTGTTGTTTTTGAATCAAGAGTATAACTTGCTATTGAATTAAAGTGCAGTTTTAATTGTAAAGAAATATCTGTCTAATAAATTTTCTCTTTTATGCCGAAACCATCCATTATGATCAAGTTGTCAATTATCAATAAGCATATTCGTCAGATTTCCTGCAGGTAGTTGAATACATTATATTATAAAATTGAAAAACTAGGTTGTAAATATCGATTCGTGATCTTTGAAGAATATAAAGAACAATTAGCTGAAGAATAATTTGCGAATGCAAAATAATATAGAGGAATTTTTGTTGTGATTATAAGACTCAAAACAGGTATTTGATTTTTTAAGTTATATTCTTTTAACTACAAATTAAATGATGGATAGATAAACACCAACTTCGCTATTCCTGTTAAAATTGAAATCAATTACTCAAACAATTCGGAAAAAGCACAACATTGAAGTAAAATTAAATCAGTTACATTTTCATAAATCTATAATTTACGTATGTGAGATTGAAATACCAATCAACAGAATGAATTCAATAAAGCGTGATCTCAATATATAAATTAAGATTTCGAGAATAGTAAAAATCTATCCATGAATAAACTTAAAATTCAAATCCCAAGGCTGTCAAATGTAGTCGATTCTTTCAACCAGGCATTATTCTCCTCGCTCGTCCTTTAAACCCTTTGACATCACTTAACATCCCAAATTATTTGCCGATAATCTTCCGACGCTTCAAACATGCCTGAAATTTCATTTCCAGCAAAAGTATCCCCTCTTCCATGGCAATCGATTTTGTCTAATTAACCTTCCTTCTTTAAGTGTCTAAACTGGATTCCAAAGAGGATGGCATTTAAACCAGCAGACAGAAATTCCGCGAGGATGTTCAGAAATTTGGTCCCATCGGATCTTCCGAAAAGGTGTCATAAGTCGGATTTACGGCTCAATAAAAGGCGTCGTAACGAGATCTGATTATATCCTTAAAGGGTGCGTCGTTTGAACCTTCCGCGTGTCATAGAAATTAATGTTCCAAGCGGCACAGTCTGGTGGTTGTCATTTTCTGGCTGTTGGATTTTAGCGTGTCCAGAGCTGTTTCCGGAGATGTATTATTATGCAAGTTGGATTTATGACTTCAGTTGATGGAACACTAGAAATATTTTGAAATTGATAAAATGTGAATTCGTTGTAGAAGAGTTGGGAGATAGTCGAATGTTGTGTTTGATTTTCGGTGGATTTTACTGAGAAATTATCTTCCGGTAAAATGAACACAGGGAACATATTTTCTGTATTTATTTCCTAGTATCATCTATTTACTTAAGATTGATAGAGACTTAGAGTGAATATAATTTACTAAGTTTAATTTATGTTTGAGATTTCAAGATTGAAGAGAATCGGAATCGGTATGAAGTTTTTTTT
>BGPR01010993.1:7069-22983 GCA_013235015.1 Araneus ventricosus | reverse complement strand
ACCAAATATAGTAGTGTAAGTTAAAATTCGAAAAGCCATTACCTATTTAGAATATTTTACTCGATATGATAAAATTTTTACTCATAAATGATTTAAATAAAATTGGATCGTTCTCCTGAAAGCAAAGACAGAAATGTGTGCGTTCTAAATTCTTCCGGTTCAAGGTTTTAGGGCGATATTTTTGAGATACAAATTAGAACTCGAAAGGCAAAATTTGTCTGAATTGATTTATATAGAAAGAAATCAAAATCATTATTTCATATTCTGCAACAGCACAGAATATGAAAGCGATACAGAAGTGAGAAGTTTTAACGACACTTCCGGGAAAATTATGCTAGCGACGTGTACGGAAGAATTTTGATAAATATTGAGGATGGGAGAGGCGGACATTGCCTTCTAATGACGTCAGACTGACATAGACTCATAATCTTGAAATTCTGTTTATTTTTTAGGTCCATTCGTCAATACCTTTTCAAATATTACCCATGAGTGAGAATGGGTGAATTACTAGGCTCCCGGCATTCTTTGCGCAGAATCTGACGCCATTTGTATCCACTGTGATATTTTATACGCTTAGTAGTGTCAGGTTCAAAAGTTTAAGAAAATCGGGTGTTCCGACGACTGTGCAATATGATCAGTCATCGGATTCTTAACAGCAAGTAATATGAAAGCTGCGGTTATTCATTGTCAAGTGAGTGAATTGTGTGGTTATTGTTTAAAACTGTGTTTTAGGACTTACAATACAAGAAACTGTGCTGCCGATGGGCTCCTGAAATGCTCATTGAAGAACACAAAAAGAGAAGACTAACAAGTGTTTTAGGAATTTTATTGCTTTGCAGAATGGAAATTGATGACTTTTTAGGGCGTATCGTCACAGGAGATGCGACATAGGTGATACTTCTCTCGCCATCGGAGGATTTTGCTGTTTGGAAGGCGTTTAGACACTGATGAAAACGGCAATGAATAATTGCCTTTTATCAAAGGCGACAGAGTTCCATGAGGAAATCATCGAAATACTCGTTTTTCGTTACAGTAAATGCTTAAATCGACAAAGGAATTACGTGGATAAAGAGAAAATTGTAGATAGCATCAGAAAATGAAGGTTTTACTTTATTTTTTACTTTTGCTTTTATTTAAAAACGGACCTTACTTAAAAACAGCCCTCGTAAACTACTGGTTTGATGCCCAACCCATATATATATAATACCACTTTCTTTTTATTAAAAACATATCTTTTAATTTTTCATCAGCATTTATTAACATAACATTGTTTATTTAAATATGAAATCAGTTGGTTCTGTTTTTAATTTGAACATTTGACTCAATTTTAAGTTATTGCATAATCAAATGACAAATTTAGTCATCTGACACCTCACAGCCTGTTGTGATACCGATGCACTGAAATGACTTGTCCTTTTTCTTCCAGCAGGATGTATAAGAGATGCAGAATATGAATGCACGTCGTGTTTGCATCTCGTGGGAATAAAATGATTCCATTCATAATACATATGTTCAGTGACAGAATCTTTATGATATCCTGGATTAATCCCTCCTGTCCTAATTAGTATATACGTCCCGGATATTAGGCTTCATTTTCTGTTGGTAAATAAATCCCCCTTCTACATGGGTTTATATGTTTTCAGTATTCTTAAGGGATTAGGGAATAAAATTATGATTAAAGAAACATGAAAGCACTTTCAGATTGCAAATGGCGGACTTATGTGTTTGAGCACGCACATTACTCAAATTTCAATATGGTCTTTAAAAAAATGTTACAGCCAGTACAACTATATTTATGCCATACTTAGAGTGAAATAGTTCTTATTAAGTAATAATTTAGACTTTTTAATGTCAGATTTAAGAAATTTTGTATAAATTCTTATATATATTGTCTGGGATTTATAGACCCAGTCGAATTTAACAGTGGTACAATATATTTCATCAGTGATCAAATTACTATAAGATTATTATTATTAAGTTGTTAAGTTGTCAACTTGACATGCTAATCTTATCGCTGGAATGAGAGCTTTATAGGTGTTTTACTTGAAAAGTCCCTGCCATCCAGGAAACGGGAAAAGTAAAAACCTTTAAACTCTTAATATACTCCTTTTTGCATCCAAAACCACTTTTCGTAGTTAAATTTTAATCCTTTCAAAAGTCGGGTCGAAAGGGTTAAAATAAATTCCAGGATAGAATAATACGTATGAAGAGAAAACAAACTAAAATTACGATTATAAAATAAGGCAATAAATGAAAACAGAAATCTCCATTTGACTCCATTCTACAATTAAGATTAATTTAAACCTGAAATAAAAGCATTTGGATGTTCTCAATGTATCGTTCTAATTTATTATCAATGTTTATTTTGGCACTAAATTAGTGAGTGGCAACGAAATATTAACATTATGACATCTGAGTTGTAAATATCACTATTCGAATGTATCGCTGCACGCATTTTCGCTTAGTAAATATTTTCCTTTTTTATAATATATGGTATCTTTTAGTTCTAAATTTATATTTAGACTCATTAACCATCTAAAGCATTTCTTTTATACCTTATATGATGCATCCGGCATTTTTAAGAACTTTGAAACCTTCAAACTTCAAAAATTCGCTCGCAATCGCTAAGCCTAATTGGAATTATCAGAAGAGAATAAGAAGAAAAAAAAATCAGAGTATATTCTTATAAACATGAAATAGAAGAATTTGTATGTTCCGAATAGAAACACTGAAATTAATTTACTTTTTCTTTTCGCAGCAGAGTACCCTCAAACTAAGAACCGAGAAATTTCCCTGTTAGTTGAATAGACATGCGTGGAAAGATTAACTGAAAGAATACAAACAATTCATTTGCTTGCTATCCATTATTCAATAGCAACTTTTTTGCTAATGTTAACCTTTAATCGCATGGCTTTTTATTTTTTTTCTAATGTAATGTTCCGATGTTCTATGTTATTTCCCGCCAAATTCAGAAAAAATCAGCACTAATACCATCTATTGAAGGAAAAGGTACAAAGATCCTTTTGAAAACTTAATGTAGCATAAAATAAACATAGATTAGTTAATGGAAACTCCAACAGATGCCAACCGAACATATTTTTTTACATGTTGCAGATACACTATACGATGTATTTAAAAGTAAGAACTTGTAGGTATATTTAGGCTGTTGAAAAAATTATTCCATTCAGAAATAAATTTCTAAATCTGAAAAATGTGTGCATTTACTTTTTCGTCTTTAAAATGGTTCTAATTAAGAAATTCTCCTCTTTTCTTATAATTATTTCCATTTCGAAATCCCGTTCCATAAGAAAAGAAAATATCTTCGTTGAAAAATGTGCAACTACGAAAAAAATGCTGAATTTAAAAAGAGAGAAATACCCATTTCCTATTGCACAGGAAACTTTGCAATCTACAGTGTGGGGAAATCAAGACTTTTAAATAAAAAAATCCGGACTTTCTCAGCATTTTTAATAATGGGAAACGGCAAAAGGAGCAACTCTTAATGCATTTAGATTAAAACTGGGCTAATTTTTTTTCAGTGGGATTTTAAATTCATTAAAGTCACGTATATCTTTCAACAAAATTTCTTCACATGCAAGCACGCAAATAAAACATTGTTAATATACCTGGAACATTGCTTTGATTCTTTAATTTACTCCTATTCTTTCTGGTAAAATTGTTCCGGTATTAAATTCCAATTTTAAATAATATTTTTAGTCTTGAAAAATGTATTTACTTTCTTTTTTAAAATGGTTCTAATTAGTAAATTCACCTCTTTTCTTAAATCTATTCCCATTTCGAAATCCCGTTTTATAATGAAAGAAAATATGTTTATTAAAGAAAAAAGTTTGAATTGAAAACGAAAGAAATACCCGTTTCTTATTATGCAGGAAACTTTGCAATCTACATTGCCGAAAGATGAAGACTTTCAGGTAAAAAAAAATTAAAATATTAGGACTTTCTCAGCATTTTTAACAATAGAAAACAAGAAAAGGAGCAACGCTTCATGCATTTTGATTAAGCTGGGCTAATTTCTTTCAGTGGGATTTCAAGTCCATTAAAGTCACGTATATCTTCCAACTAAGTTTTTTTCACACCAGAACATGCAAATAAAACGGTGTTAATATACCTGGAACATTGCACCGCTTTTTTATTCTTTTATTCTACTCTTTTTCTTTGCGGTAGAATTGTTCTGGTATCACATTAACATACTAATGAGGAAAGAGCAAAAATTATCTAGATTTCTTTTTTTAAAGCTTAAGTGATATGGATGTTAATTTTAAGTTCTTGACATCTTCAGAACATTTATGCATAATGTGGGCTACCAGCCGCAGCCGAGTACCTGTAGATGGCGCTGCCATCACCAGTGACGTCAGAAAATCCAGCTGCCGAAAACAGAAGAGACGACGAGGCGGTACGGGACGCGGAAACGACGTGTTGTCTTTTCTGACAAAGACAAGAGACGACGATGTGCCATCCAAAGCCTTTTTAGTGACGATTTGCTTCAACTGTATATATCTTTAACTGTAAACAATGCATCTTCAGAATGTAAACTTAATCCTGATAATATAACAATTTAGATTAATGAACTGTGTATTTTTTCTATGGAACCCAACCCTAAGCCTGCCCAGATAGCAATTTTAGTTTGCAGCAAACTTGCACTGCAAATCTGCAAGCTTGCAGCAAGTTTGACACGACAAGAGTGCAAGTGTGAAACAAGTTTGCAGCAAGTTAACGCAAGCTTCGAAGTCACCATGGGACGAATTGCAGCAAGCTTGCATTGCAAACTCATTGCAAATTATAGCAAAATCAGAGTACGAACACAACCCGGGATAGAACTCTCGATCTACCGGTTCCGAAGCAGACGCGCTAACCATGCGGCCAGTTAAACACTGCGAGGAGAAGATATATTTCGCTCATACATCGTTCGATTCGATTCATATACGATTTATTTTAAACTATTTTCTTGATTTCATTAATTTTTTTATTTGAGAATATGAGTTGAAGTCAAAGAGAGAACGATTTTCGCTAATAACTACGTTTTGCTAGTAGAATAAATTATGAAATTAGAGCTCAAAAGTAATTACTTTAAAATGAGACAAAATGTATAAGTTATTATTTTTCAACAAATATTGACAGTTTTTTCGGTTTAATTTTGTTTATAAACTTTAAAATTTCAACATTAAGAAAAAGGCGATTTAGTTTTCTTTAAAGTGCGAGTGTTATATTTAGTAAAAATGATGGAAAATTTTTCAAAACTTTTTTATAAAAAACTTGGTTTTTTTTGCAAATTATCATTGATTTATTGAATTAATAAAAAGAAGGACGGCCTAGGAGATGCTATTAAAAATCGGATGTTTTTTCTAAAACAGACACAGAGATAATTATCTCTTTGTGCAATCTTTGCATCAAGCTTGTTTTGCAAACTTGCAGCAAATTTGCATTGCAAGGAGGTGGCGCTAGTTGTCACGGCGAGCTTGCTACAAGTTCGCTTCAAGCTTGACGCGTCAAATTTGCTATGACAAGGTAATATCAAGTCAGAATCAAACTTGCTGCGAACTTACGTGCTATCTGGGTGCCTGATGACCTCCTACAATAATTCATAAGGATGTTTGTAAAAAGTTAAGTAATCTGATTTGTATTCTCTAATTTTAGTTATCTCACTCAAATGTGTAAAAGAAATTGCAAAATTTAACGTTTAAGATGTAGAATTTGAATATCTTTTGAATAAAAATGCTTTGTAATGTTCTTTCTGAAGTGCGACTGTTGAAATAGTACATCAGCATTTAATTATTCCGCATTTGGCATTAAACGATCTTCTGATATTTTGTTACCATAATTCTAGATAAGTGAAAAGAAATTGCTATAAAATCTACATTTTGTTTTTATTCTCATAAAAAGATTTTAGGCCCTTTTTTCACGTGATATGCATTCTGGTAATTTCGTAAATAATTTTGCATAGATTGCACAACCGCTTAAGTGAATACTAATGATGTTTATACCAATACTGCTTTAATTTTTTGATGTTCAATGAATTTACACCCATGTCCATAAATTAAGGATAATGAAGTTCATGCAAAGAAAGAGACAGAATCAAAAGAAATTTGACTTATTTGTAAAGTCTATTTATTAAACAAAAGGTAAAGAGCAAAACAGATGCTATATGTTTGACATAATTAATAAAAAATGCGATTTTTACTCCCTGGAGCAAATTTCAAAAAAGAACCTATTTACAAAAAACAGTATAATATGGTTAGTATGATGATTAATACGGAGTATGTCTCCCGGACTATGCAATACAGGCCTTACAACGCCTAGGCATGCTGAGTATCAAATTATCAATCTGATCTTGGGGAATATTACACCACTCATCAAGCAATGCCCTCCGAAGTTCCGGTAGACAGGTGAGAGGGGGTTGACGGGCTGCAATTCGTCGGCCAAGCATAACCCACACATGCTCTATTGGATTCAAGTCCGGTGAGTATGCTGTCCAATCCATACGGGTGATATCCTCCGATTGAAGGCATTCGTCTACAATGTTTGCACGGTGAGGACGGGCGTTGTCATCCATAAACAGAAATTCAGCACCCATGGCGCCCCTAAACAAACGTACATGTTGTTCCAGAATGACATCCCGATAGATGTGGCCTGTCATCGTTACACTCTGAACATGCTGGAACGAGCTGGACCAAGAATAATTCCTCCCCAAAAGAGCCATCCTGCACCACCGTAACGGTGTCGTTCAATGGTGGTAACGGGTACCTGGCGCTCTCCATATGAAAGTCCGGCGAGAATCAGACTGCAAACTAAACCTGGACTCGTCGGAAAACATCACACAAGACCACTGTTGCGGTGTCCATAATGCATGCTCTCTACTCCAGGCTAATCGCAGGCGACAGTGAGTTGCGGTAAGTGGAACACATCTGACAGGCCTACGAGCATATAGACCAATGTGCCCTAAGCGTCTGTACACGGTCTGCCTTGAAACTGTCGTACCGGTAGCTGAAGAGAGCTGACGAGACAGGTCTGATGCTGTGCTCCGTCTGTTTCTTTTGGCAGTAACTGCCAAATACCGGTCCTCATTGGCGTTGTAACTCGGGGGCGACCTGTGCTGTAACATCTACTCACATTACCATCGTCTTGGAATCGTTGGCAAAGCCTGGAGATGACACTCTGGGCGATTCCAAGTTCCTCGGATACTTCCAGCTGGGCACGTCCACATTCCAGTCGTCCGATAATTCTACCACGTAAAAAATCATCCAAATGCTTCCTTTGTCCCATAACTATGCGGTTATTCCACTGAAAGGCTTTTAAAGCGCTTGTGAACAATTTTACTTCTTTGCCACCATTCCTTATATACCCCTCTTTTACACTCTCGTCATTGTGACGTACTATCCGCGCCATCTGGTGGTTTCCTGTAATTTGCATATTCTTCTTCAAGATGTGTGTGATAATTCTACAGGTGAAATTTTTATTTTAGAGTTCAATTTCTGTGTGATTCTGAATTATCCTTAATTTATGGACATGAGTGTATTTCAATAATAGAAATTACTGAACACTAACATTTTAAAGTATCTAACATTTTGAATTATCTCTCAGATTGCTTGAATATATTTTTCGTTCTCCTTAAAATAATTTTACAGTGGTTTTTACAAACCTTTCCATTTCTTCTACTAGTCAGGATAACGAATCTTAGACTAAATTTTAAACTAACGAAAGAGAGAAACTGCTATTTCGTTATTTCAGCACACGTGATTGCAAGTTTTTCTCTTTATGTTTGATACTTTATATTCTTACATATTAACTTGAAGGTTATTGCAATTTCTTCATAGAAATTCGATTTAACGTAATGAACGAATTTCCTTGTGAAACTGTGAATGATAGTTTAAATTTGGAGAGTCTAAATATAACACTTTTTGACGTAGACTTCCGTCTCCGCATAGTGGTCTAATGGTGTGTCGGGAAAGAAAAAAATTATAACGCTTTTCTCGCTAAAGTTAAACGCTTATAACTCCGCAACAAAATTGCATTGAGAAGTTAGTTTTAGTGTCATTTGATAGAGAAATGTGGACATTAAAGATTGCAAAAAGAATTTAAGAATTTGGAATTACCGTTTAGTCACAGTCGAGCTGCAAAGTTGGTGACAATCACGAAAAATTTGGATGAAATCGCAGCGACCGATGTGCGCGCACGCAGACTAAGGCAATTCATTCATCGATTGTGCAAAATGTTACTCAAGAATTGTTGAATTACGTCAAATTTCGTGCTAAAGTTAAACGCTTATAGCTCCGCAACCAAATACCATAGAAAGTTCGTTTTAGTTTTATTTAACAGAGAAAGGTAGACATCAAAGATTGCAAAAATAATTTTAGAATTTGGAATTACGGTTTAGTCATAGTCGAGTTGGAACTTTGGTGAAATTCAAGAAGAATTTTGTATAGATAGAGTCACATAGTCACACTAGACTAATAGTCACTATAGACTATAGAGTTAATAGTCACATACATCTAATTTAGTCACAGTTGAGTGAGGTAAATAAGTCTACGCCTCTCGGGCGGCTGTTTCGTAGAGACAGCCTCTCGTCGATTGTTTTTTTCTTGTTTAAACATGGCCTCTAGAAAGTAAAGTTGTTGCCAGCAGAAGGATTTGGAAGAAATCTGAAAGATTCTTTTGTTTGATAATGTGAATAAAATATACAAAAATATTTTTTATATTTAATTTAAAAAATTTAAAGTTAAGATACTGTAGATAAAAACAATATGTGATCCGAGAGATCATCTCGTCAAACGAAGGATAATAAAAGAATTTACAGATTTCTGCCATTTAGATGGAAAATGTACACAACATTTACTTATAAAGAAAATGATTTTTTTATAAATGATCGTAGCTTAACCTTCGCGACTCATCTGTGAGATTAAAAGTTAAATTTTTGCTTGGGCTTAAGGAAAAGCTTATCAATTTGAACTATTCGGTCATACAAAGTTATACTTGCGGTTTTAAATAACCTTTTTGTATTTCCTTGCAATTTTAAACAAACAAAATGTTTAGGAATTCAAGAGGGAGTTTATATTTATTTTTTCGTAAGGTTCCTTAGCAAAGACAACCATTGTCGTTAAGAGCCTAATATAATTCTAAATTTTGAAACAATATATTGGAAATATAACGATCAATGCCAATACATTTCGAGTTGGGACAAAGGTATACGAACTTTTGCAGGTATATAAGAATAAATATTGAGAAAAATTTGGGAAATCAAAAACACAAACGTAAGTGGGTGAAACTCATCTACCAGATTAACGTGCCCCTCACCTGGGGTGTAGTGTAAGCCAGGACGCAACGAAATGGCATTCCGGCACTGCTTTTATTTCCAAGAGAAATGAATAAAAAAGTAGGGAAAACGTCCTTAAAACAGTGCGATTTTTGTTGCCCAGGTTAGAGCAGATTAGAATTCCGGCACTGCTTTTAGAGCGGCACCTCTCTGTTCCGGCACTGGTTTTAGAGTGTTTCGGCACTGCTTTCAGAACGTTCCGACACTTCTTTTAGAGTGTTCCGGTACTGTTTTTAGAGCGTTCCGGCACTGCTTTTACAACGTTCTGGTACTGCTTTCAGAGCTTTCCGGCACTGCTTTCAGAGCTTTCCGGCACTGCTTTCAGAGCATTCCGGAACTGCTTTCAGAGCTTTCCGGCACTGCTTTCAGAGCATTCCGGAACTGCTTTCAGAGCTTTCCGGCACTGCTTTTAGAACGTTCCGGCACTGCTTATGTTCCGACAACAACACTGCCCTTCACTTACATCAGAACAATACTAAAGAGAAACCCACGAAACCCTAGTGCAAATGGTAGGGAAACATGGAGCTACTAAAGATCACATCCTTTCTCGGCAAAGCTCGCAATTAGGCACAAAAAAATATGGGTGCTTCATCTTACAGATAAGATGCGCCCAACGGAAGGTAAAGTTTTAAATTTTAAATTTAATTTTAACAAATTAATGAAAATTATGTTATTTATAAATTGAATTTAGAAGGGATTTACTATCAATGACGATGAAAACGGCAACTCGTGTCGCAGTAAGTGAATTCCAATACTTCAGTATTGTTGGTTTAAAAGTTCGGAAAGTTAAGCAAATAACAACCTGAAATGTTTCTAACTTTTGCAGAATCATGCTGTTTCATTAAATTCATTTAATTTTCATTCCTTGCTTTGGAATACTGGATAATATTCTTTTTCATTTTAAAAGAATAACTCAATACCAAATTTGCGACAACAATTTTTAAATTTAACGATACGTTTACCTTTACATTTGAATCTGTAAAATTATAATGTTTTAACGTAAAAGAAGGAATTTTATGATTAATGTGACAACTGAAAAAAGAAAAGTGATTAATTGAGAAATTAAAAAAAAAAATCCATGTCCGACTGAGCAGATAACATGTAATCTCTCGAAATAAAATTGTTCTTTCAGCAAAAGAAACATCAACATGTTCTTTCTCTACATTTTTAACAAAAGAACACGGCATAAATAGCATTGTTCCGAACTTTTTTATTACAGCATGCTCCTTTTTCTTTCCTTGGTATTTTTTATTCAATAAATGTTGTGATGTTCTTTAGACAAAATTATTTTTACACGAGAACAAGAAAAATGGAATGTTGTTAAATTACCTAGAACCAGTGGTTCCCAACCTTTTTGGTTGTGCGGACCGCCTGTTGTGTAAAAAATATTTTGAGGCAAGAAAACTAAATATACAAGTTAAAAAAATACAAAGACATATATATATTCTTGGTTTATCATAATGTTC
Organism: Araneus ventricosus; assembly: GCA_013235015.1. Lineage (NCBI taxonomy): Eukaryota > Metazoa > Arthropoda > Arachnida > Araneae > Araneidae > Araneus > Araneus ventricosus. Next base: position 12,189 of record BGPR01010993.1, on the reverse strand, counting down.
GGGATAAAGGACAGTGTTTTTAGCTTTATGCCAGCACTGTTCGCAGAAAACATTATGATTTCACTAATTTTTTAGCGGTTCGTATAGATTTTACTTACCCTGATGAACATCTATACGCTTTTACCGATTAACTACAGTCTCTCCATTTTATTTCAACATTTTTTGATTTTCATGACCTTGATATATATATATATTTATCGAAACAAAACATTATCTATCTACTCGATCCTGTATAGGTTTATCAATTACACAGAACCTAAAATGTAACCCCTTTGCTTAATTTTATTTCCCAGTATACAGCGTGTCTGCACTTATCGTGACCAACAGCTGATTTCTAAAACGTTAGAAATAGACATATAGTTCAAATTAGAAAAATGCTTTAAATGAAGGGCAAAATTATAATATATGTGTTTTGAGTGAATAAATATATTCCTGAAAAGGTTACGAAATCTAACTTTTTATGCAGCCTTCCGGTCCTATCAATTATAGATAGTAAAATATCTTTGACACTTTAACATTTTAAACAAAAAAAGTCCCACTCTTTTGAGACTAAATCTGACCAAGATATGGAGCTTTGAATATCGCTGACTTAGACCACTTTACACCATTTCAATAGCCGTCTTGAAGGCGATTCACCAATAAATGCTCAGCAGCTGCTCGACGAGACCGCTGATTAGTAAAAATCATGAAATTCAACGCTCCATAACTCCATAACCCATAACTCAGTTTTAGTCGGTGCTTTTTTGGTTAAAATTTTAGAGTGTCAAGAATATTTTACTAAATATGACTGATAGGATCGGGGGAACCGTATGAAAAAGATTTCGTAATTTTTTCAGAAATATATTTAGTGACTCAAAAACATAAAATATAATTCTTCCCTTTATTTAAAGCATTTTTTCCAATTTGAACTATATGTCTACCTCTAACGGTTTAGAAATTAGCTATTAGACCAAGATAAGTGTGGACACCCTGTATATTAGATGTCCTTATATGCTAATAATTAGTGAAGCTTATTATAAAAGGAATAAAAATATATTGTTTTATAAAGCAAGAAAGAAGTGAAGACTCTTGGAGCATCCCTGACTTCGACTCTTGACTAGCATTCCACGGCCCATTAATACGCTATACGAGGCCCACAAGTAGGCCGCAGCCCATGGGTTGGGAACCACTGACCTAAAACATTTCACCATTGCTTCTTTTTGATATTTTGTCTTGGATTGTTACAGCATCGAATTAACTTTCTAATGAGAGGAAAAGGTAAATGTTCTCTTGAACTATTTTTCATAACTTTAGTAAAATGGAAGCTAATATTTTGTAATCTTTTCAACATACGCGCGTAATTCTTAAAATCGATACAAAAAAATATTACAGAAAGTTAGGTAATAAGATTTACTTTTCAAAAGTTAGTTGACTTATAGAAAAGCGTTAAAAATTACGCAGAAAGATTTGGAATTCCGATGTCTTTGGAATTACAATGAAATGAAATACGTGCCCTATCTCATGTTTCAGTAGGTTCTCGCATGGTAACTGTTGTTGAATTTGATAATTACCATCTACTATTAGCATTATGAAGCGAGCGCTTTCTTGTAACTATGTTTTTTTAAAAATCTGTTAAAGAAAACAAATGAGAAATATTTCCGAAAATACAGTTTTATTTCTTCTTACGAAAACATATTTATTTTTTATTTTTCCTGCCATGAGAATTTTAATTAGCATTTCACGTCAAGAAAGCCACATATGAACATGAAACTAATATAATTGTATTGTGCTGATTAGCTGCTTGCAAATTAATATTTTTTATATTTACTTTTATAAGGCTTCTTATGTTGATTCAATTGCTATTTTGTATCATTGATGCAATTTGCACTTTTAAAAAAATCAGGAATTACGCGTATAAAATAAGGTACGGATTTTTGGGTACTGACGTATTAACGCCACCGAGGCTACAGATTGGCGGTAATGCGCCAATAAAGAGCAATCTTGTTTACAAAAACCGCCAAATTGGCGGCACTTTAAAACCGCCAAATCTGTAGCTGCGGTGGCTTTGGCGGCACTTAAAAACTGCCAAATTGGCGTTAATACGTAAGTACAAAAACCGCCAAATTGGCGCTACTTAAAAACCGCGAAATTGGCGCCACTTAAAAACCGCCAAATTGGCGTTAATACGTAAGTACAAAAACCGCCAAATCTGTAGCCTCGGTGGCGTTATTACGTAAGTACCGATTTTTGTATTGATAAGTAGAATTATAAAAACAAATTTTGATAATCCACAAAAGAAGTAGAGAAAGTGTCTTTATCCAGAAATGCATAATAGATTCATATATTGATATTTCCGATGCTCTACAAAGCAAGCCACATTAACAGAACAGCCAAATAGCGAAGAGACGGGGGTCAACAAAAATTTTTAAATCCTTAATAATATATTTACTTTCAAAATGTTTTATTACAGTTTAAATTTGGCTTTGACAAGTAACATAACATAACGCCGCCTGCACCCCCGGTACCTATAACCTAGATTATTACACCAGTTTGATTGGGTGCAGGGCGGATTAGGCAAACAACTCCCCACACGGGGCCCATGGCTCCCCATTCCAGACACCGCCCCCCGACAACTTCATTCAGTAAACAAACCATACAAAATATTTACAAATAGTGAGACTGACCGTACACAAAATGGCCATTGTTACTACAAACCTTGAATTTTTTGATATGCTAAGTTTATACTTATGTTACATTTGTTACAAGACAATGCTAACATGTTTGAAACTACTAAAGAACAAACCATTCAAAAACTGTATACAATGTTTTCCAAAAGCATGAAATATAGAATATAGAAGATATATATAGATATTAGAATATATTCTAATATCTAAAATAACAAAATTCCTTTATAAGGGATAGAAATAGAGTCGATGTTTATCTAGTTTAAATTTTTTACCCAAACCTGGAGTTACTGGATATGTTTCCATTACAATATACTTTTTACCATAAAAAAAAAAATTTAAAACATGAAAACGACTTAACTGCACCCTTTATGCATCCGATTATATACACAGTTCTAAGTAATAAGGCCGAAATTCTAACAATTAATAAGTTTTATGCTACCCGATACAAACAATATTTAAGAACTGAAATTCTAAAACAGGGACGCACCCTTACTCTTCTTTTTAAATTCACTCAAACTGTACTTCAGAGTTAAAAGACACATTGTGCTCCAAGAATTAAGGCATTGACTGATATAGTACTAGGATAAATAATTATTCATGATTTGAGTACCTTTTACAATTTGGAAGAAATTAATTAACCTGATGCAGATGCAATACCTTGTTACCAGACAATACTTTTCTCATAGGAAAAACCCTGACACTTTTGGCTTAACAGACAAACTGGGTACCTAGTTTGGATCAATGAGTTTCATTGAGTTTAGCATGTTATTATATTCCTGTTGATTATTTACAAAAATAAACACTCATGTTTTCTATTTGATTACATTACTATTACTGTTCATGTGGGACAAGGAGTCTTAAAATTTAATACATGAATATGCCTACATTTCAATTATTTAAGAACGACAACACCTGGACGAATACCTGGGGCTATATGTAGATATTTTTAAATGCTACTTGAGTTGACAAGTAACAGAAAAATGTTTTCTAAAATAAATGTCACCTGCAAAAAAAGGGGGAAAAACAAAAACAGAATAATAAATAAACGCGGAGAGAGGTGACCGTGTAGGTGACATACGGTCTGTCATTTCAAAAAGCTTTTTGTTTATTATTAGATTGTCACTTTCAAAGCATATTCAACAACACTCAAAAAATTGACACTGCAATGTTTCATACTTTCTTATTAACCTGTGCTTTTTTATTTCCTGTGACTTTTTCTCGTATTAAATGTCACTGAGTTTTTCAGAAGAGTTCGTTTTACGCCTAATCAAATACATAAGAAAATGTCAATTAACCACGAACATTGCACCCCATTTTTTGCTATTATTCATGGTTGAATTATTCCGGTAATAAATTAACGTCTTATTAAGAAAAAAAGAAGAAAACTTTCTTTCTTTCAGTTTTAAGGAAATGGCTTATTTTTCTTTTCTTTGTCTTTCTTTTTTCTGAAGACATATGCGTAATTCATGGAAGTCTATTGTAAAAAAATATGTTATGTTAAGTAATCAGACTTTCATCTCAAAAATTAGATACTTCACACTGAAGTATGAAAGAAACGGTATAAAAGCGTAAATGATACGTAATTTTAAAAATTCTGAAGGAAAACGGAGTGAAATTCTTATTTTTTCTTAAGTAGTTGAATGTAGTATTGCGTATATTGAATCTCTGATTAGTATTCTGAATTCCGAAACAAAAGATTTTATATGATTTTTTTTTTGTTTTTGAAAACCGATTTTAAAAGCAAGTGACGATAATATCATTGTTATATTTTAATCATAAAATCTTTGTATTTATTTCTCATATTTGATGATTGTTCTAATTTCGACTTCATCATGAAAGGCTCACTTTTTATAAAAATTGGTCGATATTCTTAAACTCGAGGACTCGTTCCTTGCATTCTTTCGAGGCCGCGTCGGGCTTCGTAGGACTAGGGTCCTACCTTTTTAACATAATGACTCGGAAATTGCATTTATTTAAATAGGAAACATTTCTTGCATTAATATACACAGCATATAATATAAAACATTGCAGATAACTCACTTTTGATGAATATATTAAAATAAAGAAGACCGATGAATGATTATGCTTCAGAGGTATTTAAGACCACTAGGCGGCTTCTTCGTCCAAAATTACCTATAATCGCCTGGATAAAAGTATTTATGCACTCCACAATAGCTGGTATTATTGTCTTATCGATAAGGTTTCCCCAGAATTTTGAACCGATGTTACAAGTTCTGTTACACCAATATCTCCTAGCAGTTTTATGTGAATGTTGCGCGTAAAAGTACTTAAATTTTCGAGTGCTTTTTTCTCTCACCATTTGATAATTCCACCTTTGTAACCATTTCCTGTTTTCTACAGCATTTTTGAATCCCAGCTTTCTTCTAAATATTCTGTAGAACTGGTATTATTGTCTTATCTATAAGCTTTCCCAAGAATTTTGAACCGATGTTA
>BGPR01010992.1:25969-50287 GCA_013235015.1 Araneus ventricosus | reverse complement strand
TTTTTTATGGTACTAATCGCCGCTGGAGTCCTTTTGAAAGGTCAGACCACAAACACCTCCGTTAAATGACTTCAAACAAACTTCTTTTTATGGGATTCCCGCATACAAATACCCGTCCTCATTGGTGTTCATGTAATTCAACTCTTTTCCTTTCACCTTGGGTTTTGAGGATAAAGATACTCCTCCGAAGGAAAATAATATGGTACTGATAATAGAACAGAATAAGGTACTGAGTAACATTTTATACTCATAAATATACTAATTAAATTTATTCAAATATTATTTGCATTAAATTGATCTGCGATGTATTTTTACATGCGTAAAAAGCACATTTAAAACTCTCATAAATTAACGCATCTACTCGTAACTAGAAATATTCAAATTTCTAATATCTTAATGCTTTTCAATTAACTACTCATCGCTGATTTTTTTACTATGACCTGTTGCCTTTTATTCACTTTCTTGTATACGAAATATACAAAGAGTAAGCGTTGTAATCGTCAAAAATTTGACCCCGAGATTTTGATGGATTTCTCCGTTTTTAACTTCACTGAGTCCGGAGAACCGTTTTTAGAATACTGTCTATCTGTCTGTGAACACTATAACTCACAAACAGCTAGAAGAATGAAATTTGGTATATGGATTTTGCATCGAAATCATATCTGTTCTGCAGTGTCTTCATCACGAATGCCATAAAAGCAGGAATGCACCATGCATCTTTTAAATTCTTTTAATTATACACATGGACACAGCACAGACAATGAAAGGGATTAAACACGATTCGAGCGAAACATTCATTTTCGGAAAAATGGTTATGACCGAACGCCATCCATCATCCTTGACGCACGTTTTCTCGACTGACTCACTAGGTGTCTCTCTAATTTTTAGGATCTTTCGTTCACCAGATGGCGCAGCTGTTATAGTCCATCGGTGTACGTGTGAACATAATAACTTGAAAATGATTTGATCTAGGTGGTGTGAAGTTTGGCATATGGCTTTATCATCTGAATTTTATATCTGTATCAAATTTTGAATCCAATTCTTCTACGGATTCACTTTCTGTCTGTTTGTGAGCAGGTGTCAATGGCGGCTCGTCATCTCAGAAACAAGCAGTGCTGCAGAAGTTGTATTGGCCTAAGTTGTAGGAAATTTTATGCTGATTATTTTGGTATATAATGATGATGTACTGTAAAAATTGATAGATTTTGAGTTATAAGCAAAAAACTGGGAAAATGTTTTTCATGTTTTTTGGCTATAACTAAAATTCCAACAAAAATTTTTGATGGCAACCTCAGATTCGTAATCAGCACCCCAAAAAAGATAAAGGAGCAAAAAATTACAACTCCTCCAGAATTTGATTTAAAAAACTAAACGACTGGACTACTGTGAGAAAGCGAAAAAAGGCCAAATGAGGAAGTCGTGCCAAGCCTGAGCTGCTCCGGAGTGCAGCTCACGGGGTTAGAATTTCAATGGGAGAAAGGGATGCTTTTTTCTTCCGATTGAGAGCAACGAGTTGCTCAATAAGGGAAATTTCGATTCTAGGAGGGGCAAAACTTTCTGCAGCTCTGATCTATCTCTCTCTTAATTTTTTATTTATTTTCCGTCTTCCTTTTACATTTTTATAGCCCTTGTGTTGCTTCAAAACAGGACGTTAATTTAACTAAACTAAACTAACTAAGCGTTTTTTATTACATTTTTTGCCATTTTCGATTATCACTGAACTCTTTAAGTTGAAAAGTAAGCCAATTAGAATAAAAACGAAAATACATGTTTTAAAATAATTTCAGGTGGGACTGCAGCTCTGCAGTCCTAATGGACGAGCCGCAACTGGGTGACGAAGACAACTAAAAAATGCAACAAGCTAGAAGAACTAATTTTAGTATGTGAGACCTCTACTCCCAAATTGTAGATATGTCGTTCAAATTTTAGGGGGAATCTGTCAAAGAAAAAAGAAGCACTATTCCAAAATGCATACTCAATTCTCAGCACTATATGATGAAGTTAAACACAAAACTCGCCATATTACGGAAGGGCATGAGAAGTTCGAGCTTCGGCTGGTTTCTTGCAATATGTTTTGTAGTTATTGGATAGTAAGATATCGAAACAGCTAATAAACAATCGATAAAAAATCGTCGATATCTTCAGTTTTTTTTTACTTTCTCGCATACGAAGTATACAAAGAGAAAGTATTGTAATCGTCAAAAAATTCGAACTCGAGATTTTGACGAATCTCCACGCTTTAGACCTTCCTGAGTTCGAAAAACACAATTTTTGAATTAAGTCTGTGTATCCGTGTGTCTGTGAACACGATAACTCGAAAACTATTATAGATAAAGGGATGAAATTTGGTATGTGAACTTGACACATAATTTGTAGGTTTCTATCAAATTTTGGGCAAAATCCGTCTACGGGAAGTCTGTCTCTCCGCGGTCATGCGATCACTATAACTCAAAAACTTGAATAGCTAGATGGATAAAATTTTGCACACAGTTTTATCATCATAAATGTAGGTCCGTATAAAATTTTGGATCAAATCCGTCAAAGGGTTGACTGTCTGTCGGTCTGTATAATTTACTTTTGAAGATAATCCGCTGTCTGCACGCGCATGCGTACTGGAAGCAATCTTCTGTGCAGGCGAAAGGAACGGAACGGAATTTCACTACGGAGTAGCGAATTATGTTAGTTCGTCCTTGAGCCGGTAAGAGTGGAAGTGTGTGATACATGCATTTTATTCGGTGCGCATCTCTTTGAATTTGATTCTTTACCTAGATATTTTTCAATCACAATAATGAAAAACCTCCTGATAGTCATTGGATTCTCCGTAACAGAAGATTCTAATTCTTTTAGCCACGCAGGGGAAGGGGAAACGGCACCTTTTTGGAGAAATATACGAGAAAGTTTAGGGGAGAACACTCCCGCTGGTTTTCTCTAGTAAGTGACATAATTCCGAAATAGTTAAGCTCCAAATAAAGCACTTTGCCATATAAAATATTTTGCATGATTCTGGGTAACTTTAAATTACTGAGGATAAATAGGATACTTCTATCGTAAATTTTGTATCTAATGCACATTTCAATATGCAGTTGAGATTTATAATAGCTATTCATAAGAAAGGAGGCCATTCCCAACCAGATAGTTACTTTGAATTCGGCACACTACGTGAACACTTGAGCAAGGACGAATGGTTTTTCTTTTCACGATTCGTTGTGTAAATTGCGAATTTTCTTTCTACATTTATTTAGTTTATTTTCTGTCTTGTGGGATAACAGAAATAGGGAGTCTCATTTCTTGTGGAATAATAGAAATGGGGAAACACACATCATTTCTTTCAAGTTGAAGTATCTAATATTTCATACGCGATCAAACAAAGCAATTGTGTAGTAAGTATATTATAAACTTTTAAGTGTAAATCTAGCGCACTTCCGTTTCGCTTCGATGAGAACATGATTCGAGAATATGACAAAAGATTCATGTCCACTTGAAAAATTTAATGACCGTTTGTTCCTGCTTTAACACAAAATGAAATGTCTTTCAAATCATCCGTTTTGGAGACAATGATTGGCAGGAAATTTGTCCCGATTTAATGGCACAATGAAATAAGTCTGTAAGAAATTTTTAAAGGTTATTCTTCGTCCCTGCAAGTAATGATTACGTTGAAACTCATTCTAATCCACCGTTGCCATATCAGAATGGTAAAATGAAGCCAAACTCTTTTTGAAATAAATTCAGTCTGATTATTAAACGGGAATATTGAAAATTTCGTTAGAATTTTTAAAAAAATGAGGTAAAAGTTTGCATGGATCACATTTTATATAAAAACCCAATAAAGTACAGATAATTCTGAAAATATTCAAAATAAATTTTTAAAAAATTTTTAAAAAATCCAAGATTTTATGACGAAAAGAATAAGAAAGAAAAAGAAAACCAAACTTAGTCCTTAATTTATCAATAAAAAAGTCTAAATGGAAACCCTATTTTAATCTAATACAAAATAACTTTAAAGTGAAAATAAACCCTTCACATGAACATGAAAATGAAGTAATGAAAGAAAATATTTTCAAAAATAAAGTGAAAGAATGCAGTTAAAAGAACTCACGCTAATACAAAGTGTAAAAAAACTGAATAAAAATTAAACGCGTTGAAAGTTTGAAGAGTTCAGCTCGATACGATATTCTGCACTTCCTTAGCAAAATAGAGTTGAGTCAATTAATTTTGGATTCCACTGCAGGCGGGAAAAGGACGTGGCATATCAGAGTGTAATAAGACGTGGATTTAGATTTTCAACAATACATAAAAGGGAACATAATTATACATGAACAATGAAGAATACAATGAAAAGTACATAGAGGGTTACAATTCGGGTCTAAAGGGGGCTGAGGTCATAAAAATTTTGTATCGTAGTGACGAATGTCAAACCTCATGGCTTATATAAACCAAAACACTTTAACTTCACAGGCGTCCCTCTCCTGACAATAAGAATAATAAAGAACACTACAATACTTTCGATAATTTAATAAAAACAGAATGAAATAGCTGACCAAAAAATGTTTTCGACCGCGCCAACGGTACAAGTGCAAGTGGAATGACTAGAAAAGTAGGAAAATTTTCGAGCCTGTCAAGTCAGAAAGCAATGTTGTCACGATTTTATTACTATTCTTTTAAAATGAAAATTAAGATCAAACAGTTGTAGTGGTTTTAAATTAAATCAAGAATTTTGGTTTAGCTCTGGGGGGGAGGGGGTGCAGCCCGATAGCCCCATCCCCTGGATTCGCCACTGGTGAATTGATACATGGAAGCAGCAGTGCTGGGCGTTCGAAGACTGAGACTTGCGTAACAGAAACCAACCACATGTAAGTAGGTCCGAAGCTATCGCCGCTGTGTGTCAAGGATGCATATCTAAGTATCGAACGTGTCCCACACATGTCGCTTTAGAAAGTCGTTGCTTATAGGCGTGATTTAAGGAAGACATTTGGAACACATGCAAAACGATTCGTGATGTATAACAGCGTTTAGCGGTTCTTCCTGTTTACCGTCTCTGTCGTTGCAGAATCTCCTTGAGAGTTCGACTGTGGCAACCTTACTTGTAAATATCCTCTAAAACATAAACAATCGTGCTTTATTTTGAAAGCAGGCGTAGGAAAAGGTGATTTATTTTCTCATGAATTATTTCATGAATATTTTCATTAAATTCATATTTTTCAGTCTTGTCAAACAACGAAAGTAAAATTTTAAATAGTTATGTATTCCGTATAAATAGTTTAATAGCCAGGAAAGCCAATTTTCTGGGAGAACAAGCTGATCACCAAATGCGGCTATTCCATTAATGAAATAATATTTATTAACTCTATGCTTTTATATAACTGAGTTGCCTTTACAGTCCCCCACAACGTTTTGATACGAAAAAAAAGAACAATTCTCCGAAAAAGACCGAACAATACTCCGAAGAAGACCAAATAATAGTATGTTGCTAGTCTCCTTTAAAATATCAGTATTCTTATATTAAATTATCATTACTTATGGTAGGTAAATAAAAAATAAGGATTACTTTAATGATACAATAATTATCGTAAATATCCATGAATAAAAGTGTCGGCTTTCTATTTTAAAAACCAAAAATTAGCATTAATTGTGTTTATTAGTGATAGCAAGTATTAACTGATGATTCAGTTTTTGCGAGTATTAATGGAGTCAGTGGACGTCAAGAGTCATATGACAAAGATGCGAATGTTATGTAATATTTAAATGCAAGCTACCTTACCATGTTCTGTGACGTTGCGTTCATTTTCCCTTTGCAAGAGAGCAATGGATTCCAAAATTAAAAAGGCGCGAAATACATGACGATTGTCTCGTGCACAAAAGCTCACTCCATTGACACAGATGTCGTTTATAACGATCAGTTTTGCGAATATATGTCCCAGTTGTAAAAAAATGAGTATTTCATTACAAAATGTTAATATCTTAAAATGTTATAAAGGTATCGGAACTCGTTTAGATATACATAAAATAATCTCTAAATTGTTGTACATTTTAGAAAATAACTGTAAATGAAATGTTTTTTAACTATTCTCTATCTCTCTTGCAGGTTGGACTTGTTAACAACTGCGATTACATTTTGGAGGACAAACTGATTGTCTAACTATCACAGAAAAAAAAATCATCTCGAAAAACTCGTCAATACAGCTTCTTTCCTACAGCGGTAAGCTACATTTCGATTTAAAATTTCATGGATGAAAAAATGAAAATTTTCGCGTCATTAAGAATTAAATAGTAGAAAAAAGTTATTTATTTAACTTTAAAAAGAATTGCTATAAATTATTGTTAAACATGTTCTTAGTCTCTATAATCTTTATAAGTGGTGAAAAATCTCAAATGTCAAAGTATGAAAATAACCTGAATAATTACAGTCAACTTTGAAAATAATGTCGGTATTTGATAATGTAAGGTTGAAAAATTTCTCATTCGTTGATTAATGTTGTCACGTTTGAAAATAAAAGTTTATTTTAACGAGCTGGAAGGCGAAGGTAGTTTCCTCTTGTCCGGAGATACAATAGTCCAGTTGAATTGTAATTTGACATGGAAAAAATACATAACAGCAATTTTATTGCCTTACTAGTCGCCTTCGGCGACCAGCTTGTTCGCCAGGAATATAATTTCAACTGACTCACTTATATCTAATTTGATGTTCATGGTTTCCTTAACAAAGTAATTTCAAACTTCAAATTGCGATAGACATGTAGCCCGCGTTCTTTTCGTAGCCTAGCACTTCTGCTGTTCCTTGTCTACATGAACGTCCCTAATGGATTCAAGTAACTGTTCACGTCATGTAACCTCTAATTGTACGTTATCGACGAGAACTTTAAATTAACGAACTTGATTTAAACTTCAAAATAACGCAACACGTTTTACGTCCAGTAGCATGTTAATTGGCTTAAAACATGCTGATAAAATGAATTAAAATAAAGCAACCATAATATTTCAGTTTACTGGATTAATTCCTTATATACTTACTATCTTGAGGACTTTCTTTATAGATTTCACAGAAAAATTGATCAAATAAAATATGAAAGCAAAATTTATTAGGATGTTATCTCAGATTACAACAATGGAAGAGAAACACGCAATTAAATATTTATTTAAACAATGAAAACGATTTGAGTTGTGTTGCAGCAATAAAAGTACCTATTGTTGTAAATTATACCAAAAAATATTTTTAAAAATTTATTAAAATTAAGAGAAAAAAAATTGTGCGGCAACATAATTGATATCATAGAGAAGGTAAATTTTTGCACTTTCAGATGGAGTAAAAATGATTTTTGTGCTGTAATATTTTCGGAAGTTATTAAGGAAAAACAACAACATTTTGCTTAATTTTTAATTCATTAAAATTCTAATTAAAATTTCAAAAAAAGGGCTCCGAGGTGCACATTCCCACCGTCCAAAGTATGTTTGTGTCAAATTTCATTACTCTAGGTTCAGCGGTCTGCCCTGTAGAGCACAGACACACACACATTCTCCTTTATTATTAGATTAGAAATTGCCTGGACACGTTTTTCGTTAAGACTGAATGCGTTCGGCATGATAATTGAGACAAAATGTTAACTTCAAATTTAATTTTCCCTACTTCTTTTTTTTAAAAAAACGACCATATAGATGTCATTTGGATTCATAGAGCAATACTTTAAGAAAGGACTGACTTCCTCGCCGCGAATTCGGATTCATAGAAAAGTACTTACTTATAGGCATTTTTCGACGTTCATGTTTTTTGCGAAAAAGCTGAATTTTTCCAAAATAATGTAAATATCGATATGAAATTTTTACCATCCTATAAAATACATATTGTAGTAGAATTGCAAAATTTCTCTCTAATCGGAAAAAAAATAATATTTTCGTAAATTCACGTTCTTTTTTAATCTACTCCTATTTGAGCAATCTTAACGTTCAACGGCTCATTGTATAGCGATTTTTAATAGTTATAACTTTTTAATTCAACTTTTCCTCTCAGATTAATAACCTTTTGTTTAAGCGCAAAAAACCGATGTTTCGAATTTCCTTCCGCCTACCCCCCGTATCCGATTCGATCTCCAGATGCAAAATATAATTCCATGTTTTGTATGGCCTACCGACAACTTATAGCAATAAAATTGCTATTATGTATTTTTTTTCCACGTTTTAATGCTTTTCATGACAATTCAACTGGACTATCAGGAAAGAAAATTTCACTCCCATTCCGCCTCTAATTTTATAAGGGATGGAGCTTTGAGGGTGAAAATGAGTGGAAAAGAATTTAACTGATGAAAACCAGGGCCCGTTTTATACGTTTCTACGCTATTTATTGCAACAATTTAAGATAGCTTCGGGTGAATTATTTGAAATCTACTCTGGCAGCGAATAATTAACTCTATCGATACGGGAACGTCCTGAACGTCTCTTCAAGCAGAAAAAGAAAGAAAATTTCACCCCCATTCCGCCTCTAATTTTTTAAGAGTGGAAGAGAATTTAACTGATGAGAGCCAGGGCAAGATTTATACATTGCTACGCTATTTGTTGCAACAATTTAAGACGGCTTCTGGTGAATTTTTTGAAATCTATTCTGGCAGCGAATAATTAACTCTATCGATACGGGAACGTCCTGAACGTCTCTTCAAGCAAAAGACGATGCCCGTCCGAAACGTCCGAATATCGCTGCGAAATTTCCACACCCTTTCGTTAAGTGTAATTTATTTCTAACCCGCTGCGCGCGCTTTCTTCGTTAGAGTGGCTTGCCCAGATGGGTTGGGGGAAGAGGAGGGTTTTCTTAGAATTCAGATAATGCCAGCTGCCATTGCGATTTTTGAGGAGGGGAGGGGAATTTCCTTTATCTTTGAAAGAGGAACTCGGACGTTACCGTATTTTGAGCTCCCTCTATTCCAATGGTCTTAGGAATCAGAGGGTTAAAAAAGATTCTATTTTCCTTCATCAACCGACGCAACGACAAACACGCTCCAGAAAACCGAAAAATCGCTGACGTCATTTGCTTGTAATCACACTCACTGTTTCATATCGCGCGCAGAAAATCTAAACGCACATTCAGACAAATCTGAAATGTCACCCTTTTTTATTAAAAAGCTATGTTTATCTGATGTCGAATTGTCGGGTTTTTTTCTTTAAAGCCGGCTTTACAATATTCTTAATGGCATTAAGCGCGTTGTTTGCAGATTGTGATTTTTCTGTCTTGCTGTGTCAGCGGTAATCGCCCACAGCTTTGTGGAGCAAAATAACCGGAACAATGGAGACGTTACTTAGTGACGGAAACACGATAGGCTCGAGCCGCAGTGGACCGAAAATATTGACTTCTTTGGTTAAGTGGGTGATTACCTAAGCCGAATCATCATATTCCTCACGGAACTGTATCTGCGATGCAACTCCGCATAATGAGTAAACAATCTTCCCCCCCACCCTTTTTTTCTCTTCTTTTTCATGTAAGAATGGGTTAGAAATAAAACGACGGAGTGCAGTTCTTTACAGAGTTGGGACACATTGTTGCGGTTTAAGTTGACAGGCACTATTGTGTCACATTGGCGCAACTAATTTGTGCACAAAATATTTGTTAAATTTATAGTGAGTGAGATAGTGATTCGAAGACAGCGGGTGTTTAGATTTCCCTCATGCTTTGACGTGAATATTTGGGACGAATTTGATGAAAAGACGCCCTGAAGAAAATAGGAATTTCTGTACTCGAAAAGGGAATCTTTAAGCGAAGCTATTGAGTTGTAAGTACTAGATTGCATTTTGTTAAATTCTAAATATCGTAACTTTTAGTCTCCTAAGCATGATATGGTTTCTTTTATTATTTAATAATCGCCGAGATTTTTTTGTCTTCTAATTAAGAGATTTCTAAATCTTATACATATACAGTAATACCTCGCTACAACAATGCTTTGGGGACCAAATAAAGATATTGCTATAGAGGGATCTATTGTTATATCGAGGGGCGATATTATTACGATATAAATAACTTAAATTTTGGTTGTTTTAATGTGGACAACAATATACATTTTGCAATAAAAGCTTCAGAAGAGTGTTAATGATTGTTAAAGCATACAGAAATCTGAAAATTCAGCTATACAATAAAATAGTTCACATACCTGAGAAACTTATTTATCGAAAAAATCCAATATTTTAGAATGCTTATTAATTTTTTAAACTGTTAAGTCAACTAACAAGGTTCTGCATAGAGTCTAATAATCCAAAAATGATCATCATTTGTGGATGAAAAGCTTGAAAAAAATGGCCGTAGGGACTGAACTGATTGAAGAGCTTCCTGGGATGTCAATAAAGATTGCGATGGATCTGTATCATCATCATATTTGGAAACACAAATATTGGTGCAAAGGAAGAAAGTGGTGTTGGGATTTTTTTAAAGCATTCTTGTACAGGGGTTTATTGCTATACAGAATATTGTTATAATGAGGGGAGATTAACATTATGCTCTATGCAAATTCAATGGGACCACAAAATTTTATTGTTGTAGAGGGATTTATCGTTGCATCGGATATCGTTGTAACGAGAGTTTACTGTATAATTATTTCATTTTCATTTAATGGAATCCATTCATGGGATGTAAAGTCATTTGATTAACTTCTAACTGCAACTGCATGTCGCCTTCTGTGAAGCAACGCCCTTTATTTCTCCTGCAACATGCGCAGAAGATTCCAAAATGGAATTCACTTTGCGCTTTTGAGGTGTATGGCGTGAAAATGAATGAACTACATTTTTTCAACGATGAACATTTCCTTACTCCCTCTCATATTTTTTAAAAATTCAAAATTTTGAGAATGTTATACAAAATTTGAAACTTAATTAAATAGAAAATATTGAATTAGGTTTGATACATTGAGAAAACTCAATCTTTCGTTTGTAACTATTAACAAAAAAAAATTATACAATGGACTCCCGTACAACGCGGGGAACACTCCGCGTGTTAAGCGGACCATTCACATTTCTTCCGAACTGGAATTTTTGGAACACGAGAAGGAATCGTCAGTTTTAAAACCCGATGGAAATTAGCATAACGTCATGACAAAGCTGGAATTCCAACGAACTCAAAATCCAACACTTCATGCGCCGATTCCAATTTGGGGCCTCGATTAGAGGGTAGCGGCACATCAAAGGGTCTGCCTAGATTGGGACCTCGTTTCGAGGGTTGAAATGAAACTCGAAATCTCCCGTGTGGGGGAACAGGAGAATTGGGTGTAACAAGGCGTCTCAAAACAAAATAAAAAACAACATTGATACGCAGATTTTGATGAGTCTTGTTCTGAAGGGGTGAGTAGTAGTAGGAGGGATCGAAGAGCGGTGGTATCACACTTTAGCGCCTCATGTGAATGACTGCCTGATTTTTCGACTTGAATGGGTGAGAAAAAAAAACAGTCTTGGGACAAATGGAATGAAATGGAGTACATACTGTAGCCCATTCCATCCATTTGGCCCAACACTGGTTTTTTTTCCTACCCATTTTAATCGAAATATTCATGCATGACACTCACTTGATGTTTCAAAGTGCGCTGCCGATAGGGGGAGCAAAGATAGCTCTCCCAACTTCTGCTCTTCGATTCCCCTATTCCTCCTCCCCCTCAGCGGATTTCCGATTTGCTACCCTCGTCTCAAGGTCCCAATCTAGGCAAACCTTTTGATGTGCCGCCCTAGCCTCGTTCGGGTCTCAAATGGGAATCGGCGCACGGGCGGTTGGAATTTGATCTCGTTGGAATTCCATCGCTTTAAATAATTTCTTCTAAGGGGTCTATTCTGGTACCCCCGGTTGGGTTCCGCACGTTAACAATGGAACCCAACCCAACCCAACCGGGGGTACCAGAATAGACCCCAAAATTTCATAGGTTTTCGATCTTGACGATTGCTTTTTCCTTCCCGTATTCCAAAATTTCCATTTTGGAATAGATGTGAATAGCCTGCTTAGGAAAGCACGTTATACGAGGCATGCGTTATCGGACAAAGGTATGCAGGTTCGAACGTGTCTCTAATTTGTAACAGCGTATATTGCTATCAACAAGTTAATTTTTTAAACAGTTAGTTTCATTGTCCTTATATAAACAGATAAATGTATATATTTACTTTTCTAACCGAAAAAAAAAACTGTCTGAAAATGTTAGATTTATCTTACACATAATACGAAACTGTTTATCGTGCTGTTTGAGTACTAGACGCAATTTTTTCGTCGCGTTATACGAATTCGCATTATATATAATCGCAGTCCTGGTATCCACTGTGTATACACCTGTATATCACCATAAGAATGCATTTTTAGTGGGGATGCTCGTGGGATAGTGTTTACTGGTTTCCAAAATATTTTTTTTCTCAGACTGACAGGAAAAACACATTATATATTTTTGAAAAAGGGAAATTAGGTACTTTTTCTGACCAAAAACTTGCGTAGGCGTATTGATATTAACTTCAAAATATCTATTCGTATCTATTACGCTATTTACAGCGAGATAACCTGAAAAAAAATTAAATCCCCTTGTTACACGCAAACGCACTCTAAAAGGCCAAAGAGAGAATTCTACAAAGGAAGTGATCCATGGAAATAAATCCTCCGGCACGTGCTCTATTAACAACACAACGCAAGTTTGTTGTTTAGTTACATCAGGAGTTTAAATTCTTGTTTAACAGGAAAAGAGGAAAATCGGAAGTTTACTGCCACGGTATCCCGACGCGGAAAATATTTGTACGGGGTATTCAACTGTAATAAATAATATTTTGGCAAAAATTTGAGACAAATTTCATTAAACTCGTCCCCCCATACAGCAGGTCGGGGAGATCGTGCCCCCCGTCGGCAAACTCTAGCACCATTCCTATAACAGAGACCTCGGTTGATAGAGTCCCGGATAATCGAGGTTCTTCCGTATGTGCTAAATGTAAAAAAAAAAAAAAAAAAAAAAAAAATGTTTGGAAGTTGCCGAAGTTCTCCAATCGCTTGTGATGTTCTTGATACAACTGAGTTTGATTTCCTTGAAGAAAACAGATCTCAACGTTTCTGAAAAGAAAGTAAATGACCGTGTTAGAAAGTATGCGTTTCTCAGGAAACTTCGATCTGATGAGACACGTGATAGCGAAGTTCGATTAAGAGGGAATAGCAGTTTTCGAATCAATCAATACATTAAGAGTTTAAATTTGCAGGTGAAATCAACCGATAACAGTGATTAATGCACCGCGTGCTCATCGAGGAAGGAATATATTTTCATCGCTCATTACTCCTCGGGCATTTGCTACGGGGAGTCTCGCACACAGAATTTGCTTATTGCGTGTTCGTGTTGCTTTTGCCGATAATCACCTCGCAGATGCAGATATTAAACGCATTACTCAGAAGCAACTCGAGATCTGTTGCAAAATGCCTTATTGGAAAATCGCCAATGGTTAAAGGAAGCAATGTTTTCTTCTTTAAATGCTTCTAATGAGCTTTTCCACCACATATCAGGAAAAAAAATGCTTCTTTGGCTAATAAACTCCATTATAAAGAACCGCATATTGTGGTCTTTTCTCTTTTTTTCAACCTTTGACTCAACAAGTGTTGATCCTGCTACACCTTATTTGTAGACTTCGTTGGAAAATTTGTATAAATGAAAGCCAAAAAGAATGGAAATTAATAAATTCAATCTTTAAACAACGGCAGTAAAGAGTTTCGTTATTTTTGACCGAGCAAAGAGAGGTCTGCGTTTTAATTCAACCATTGATTCACAACTTCAGTGATTCTACAAAACGGTTCATATTATAAAAAGTTGAAGAAGATTATCTATTATTTACGTAATTTTTTTTGCGTATTTATCACGGCAATATAAAAATTGTCGTGATAAATACCAATCTCATTTGTTCATCAAGATACTTCTTCCATCTACAAGTACTATTGCCACTCTTAAGGTTATGATAGTAAAAATTGATTTCTTGAGAAATTAATGTCTTATAAGAATTATATTTCATTTGAATTTCATTGCATTGCTGAAATATTTTAGCACACCCGCTTCTGCATTTTATTTTTGTAAAGTTTTCGTATTTGTTTGGAAGTGAAATTTCTACACAATTTTAGTGTGTAGTATTGTACATTGATTGTAAACATAACTTTTTAAGATAGCGCATATATGGGGACAAAGAAGGTACATTGGTGTGCAAAAGTTTAGCACAATTCTTAAGATGGCGAAATATTTGGTGTTAATATGGATACGATGGTTTGTAATCAATTGCGGAGAGCCGTGGGACATACAGTAGTCGGAGCTCACATTTTACAGTGAAAATCTCCTCACAAGCATTTAGTGGGTGACCAGAAAGTCATGAAGAAGAAAGAATTTCGACTCACCCAGTTTCACAGAAAGCCGATAAAGAGATGAAAGTTTCATCAATGGTTTCGTATGATGTATATAATATTTACACGCATTTTCGTAAAAATACCACTAATATTCGTGATGACATAAAGGTTTCTTTAAAAACCGAAATTTTTCCGCATGTTTTTTGCTTATAACATACAGTGTTTCCAACCAAATTATACGAAACTTAGAGAATATGTCACAATATTTTAGAAAAGCATTGCTTTGAAATTCGAAGTAAATACATTGAAAAATAAAGGAAATATGAGTAGTATTAATTCATTTTTAACTGCACATGCGCGAAACATAGCATAATTTTTCTTTCATAATTTCAAAGTCAAATTTCCAAGTTTTTAATATAGGGCAGCTTATATAAAAATTCCAGTTCACTACCATTAAGATTCATAAAGATATCGTTATTGCAAGAGCTGAATTGCTTTTTTTCTTTAAAAGAAACAAAATGATGAGGTTTTTTCCCCCACAAACTGAAATTTTTTGAACTCAAATCTTCGAACAGTAATATTGAATTGCATGAAAGTTGAACATCCTGAATACTCATGTATACGTATAAATTTAATACATTCGGCATACAAATTAAATACATACAATTGCAGTTCGACTATTACTAATCGTATATTTAATTTTAAAAAATATCAGTTTATGAGAAAACGCTCATGATATTGTTTATCTTAGAGGAAAAAAAAGCAATTCAGCTCTTGCAATGTCGATATTTTTATGAATCTTAACGGTGCGAGCTGGAATTTTTATATAAGCTGTCCTATATATCTGAATTTGAAATTATGAAAGAAAAGTTATACTGTTTCGCGCATGTGCAATTAAAATTATTAATACATATATTCATATTTTCTTTATTTTTCAATGTATTTACTTTAAATTTTGATATAATGTTTCGCATAATTTTACTACATGTAATAAGCAAAACCCATGAGGGAAAATTGGAGTTTTTTTAAAGAAAACCTTTATATTTTCCCGAATATTCGTGATATTTTTACGAAAATGCATGTAAATATTATATACATCAAACTAAATCATTGATTAAAATTTCATCCCGTTATCAGTTTATGAAACGGGATGAGTTGAAATCCTTTTTCGTCTTCATCACTTTCTGGTCGCCCCCTAAATGCCGTCGTGACGAGATTTTCACTGTAATATGTGACCACTGTACGACTTTTTGCATAAATTAAACATTTATTATATTTTGTGTAGAGATTAAACACAAAACACACCATATTGGGGAACAGTGGCGAAAACAATACTTTCGAGAATTTAATAAAAATTACAATGAAATAACTAGCCAAAAAATGTCTTCGACAGCGTCAAAGCTACAAGTACAAGTGGAATGACTACAAAAGTAGGAAAATTTTTGAGCCTGTTAAGCCAGAAAGTAATGTTGAAACGTTTTTATTATTTTTTAAAAAGAGGGAAATTAAGAAAAAACAGTTGTAATGATGTTAAATAAAATCAAGAATTCTGGCTTGGCTCTGGGGGGGGGGGGGGGGGGAGCCCGATAGCCCCCCCTGGATTCGCCACTGTTGTAGAATAATATTTTTTATTTATCACCCATGCTGACCCAGTCACTCATAAGGTATCGAGCGTTTGCGTAATAATATGAGAAAGTTAGGAAGAGAAAGCTCCCGCTTGTTCATCATCGCTTGGTGGGACAGGTGAAGCAGTGGCGTAACGAGGATAAGTGGCGTCCGGAGAATAATATGATTTTTTCACCACCAGTCATCTTCAGTGACTTAACAAGACTAAATGGCGCCCGGGACATGGTATAATTTTTTCGTCCCTTCATCATATTTTACCTTAAAAAGTGACACAAACGCACTATTGTTTTCTCCCCATGTCGACCCTTAAGACTGGCGCCCGGGGCATCTATACTCAGGCCCACGCCTAGCCTAATCGGCGCCGTCGTGCAAATCCCTAATGAGCGCCTTTATGCAGTTGCGATATTAGGGGAAAATGGTTTATGGTTAATACTTGACCTAACTTAACCTAATGGCTTATGGTTAACACTTGACCTTAACTTAACCTAATGGCTTATGGTTAACACTTGACCCAACTTAACTTAATGGCTTATGGTTAACACTTGACTGACCGGCGTCTTTTTTGATTGGGCGCCCTGCACATGTGGACGGCGCGGGCCTGTCTATACCAGCCCCCTTGCCTCCCGATCTCTACGCACTGAAGTGAAGTCTAGTGGAAAGGTGTCGGATGGAGATCATTCTCCATCTGAAATCTGCCTTGTAAGTGCTCCTGGTGAAATCCAGAGCTGAACGCGATGCCAGCTGAAACGTCGTCCTCGTCTTCTGGCCACGGTGCCAAATAACGTGCCCTGCCCCCACCAGCCACCTTATGTCTTATAAACAAGACTCAATTTTCCAAATAATTTTTTCAGTCATAATAAACAAAATGAGCTGGTTGAAACAGGATTGGATAAAGTCATTTGATTTTTTCATGAAATGATGTTGAATATGCGATTTTAGAGTCGAATTCTCCGCAACCAGTGGCGTAGAGACCGGGGGGAAAGGGGGGGTATTGATGCCCCGGGCGCCAGATTCAGGGGCGCCATAGAGTCAAAACATTAATGAGCTTATTTTATTTTTTAAGCAAAGCATGATGAGAGGGCTTGAAAATAAGCCATTCCCCGGGCATCATTTACGCTTGCTAGGCCACTGATGACGACAGGGGTAAAAAAATCTTATTATGATCCTAACGCTACTTACTCTCATTACGCCACTGGTAGTGTTCGCAAAACGTTAATGCGTTTATGTCACTTCTTAAAATCAAATACGATGCGGGGGCGAAATAACCCCCCCGGCACCGTTTAAACATGCTAAGTCACTGTTGATGCCGGGGGGAGGAACAATCACTTTATGACCCGGGCGCCACTTGCTCTCGCCACGCCACTGTCCGCAACGCATGTTCTGTGAAGTCTCAGTTCGCAACTTTTTCATAAGGTTAATGGCCAAGAGTTGGCAGGAGGTGTGGTGGCGGGGGCATCTAGCTTCCCTCACCCGTCTGAGAATGGTGTCAGTTAACCAGTCGCGTGAAAGGTGGGTGTGTGTATCGTTGACAGCCTAAAATACCCGACAGGTCCATTGCTCCTCCCGAGGTAATTACTAACCGTGATGATATTTCCCCCCATTGTTTGACTACTGATATACTGAAAGTAAAATATATTATTAGTTAAAATGGGCCTCTCGTTACTATTAGGTTGTCCTTTGTTGGTTCCAGATCCCAGATCCTTCTTTTTTTTCCTTTAGCAATTTCTACTTGGACTTTTCAGGTCACTGTGCGATTCGCAATATTTCTTGATTGCGCGTTCCGAAGGGTTAAGGACCGTTAATAAAGTGTTAGTTATTAATTAAATTTGATTAACATGCATTTAAATCATAACCTCGAAAAGAGCCTAAACTGATCAGTTTAAAATGTGACTTCAAAACCAAGGGGTTAGGCGCTTGTATTAAGCTTATTTATTTAAACTCAAATATGCTAAAATAAATAACCTTATGATACATTCTTCTTAATTGCTATGGTCGATTACGTATTAAAAATTAATTTAGTTGTTATGCATATCTGCACACGAAGATATAGTTATGAATTACAATGCGTAAAAGCTCTACATTATTAATAGTAACATAATTATTTTTTCATCACCCCCCTTTCCCTGATTGATTGTTTACTGCAGTGGTCCGCAAACTCTTTTCATTTCCGACCCCCATTTTGTGTAAAATTTTGTCGTGACTACCTGGGTGTCGCAAACCATGGTTTTTGAAAAAAAAAAGCCATATATTTTTTTATTGTCAAAT
Source organism: Araneus ventricosus (assembly GCA_013235015.1). Taxonomy (NCBI): domain Eukaryota; kingdom Metazoa; phylum Arthropoda; class Arachnida; order Araneae; family Araneidae; genus Araneus; species Araneus ventricosus. Next base: position 32,103 of record BGPR01010992.1, on the reverse strand, counting down.
AAATTACTTTGAATTTGGCGACCCAGAAATATTTTCTAGCGATCCCCAGAAGGGTCACGACGGTTTGCGCACCATTGGTTTACTAGATGTAGATAATCCTAATCAGCCCGTCTAATAATTTCAGTATACGACGCAGTTTCGCAATAGGGAACTAACTCAAAAATGCACATCTTGAGATGTAACAGTGTTCAAAAATCATCATAGAAAAAATTCTGATGCTGCATTTTTACCAAATTAATGATTGCATTCTAAGCAGTCTGTTGTGCAACGGATTGCTACGTGTTCAGTTTTACATTGGAAACATTTCAGTTAGGTAAGTACAAGTTTCGATGTGAAAACGAAATCCGGAGGATGCATCGAATTTTGGGTCCTATCGGTCAAAGGGAACCCTATTAATGTAAGATATTGTACGATGGTGTTCCATATTCTGAATGTCGCACAATATCGTGAAGATATCGTCATAATATTGCAGAGCATTTTGTACTAGTAAAGGAAAAAGTCCAAAATGAATACTTGATTCTCTTTATATTGTACGATGTTGTTCGATATTCTGAATGTCGCACAATATCGTGAAGATATCGTCGTAATACTGTAGAGCATTTTGTACTAGTAAAGGAAGAAGTCCAAAGTGAATACTTGATCCTCTTTCATATATGATGATGCTAAACATAAAACGTGTTATTTTTTGGAAGTATATGGGAAATTCGAGCCGCGGACATTCCCCCTTGTTTACAACACTAACAGACAATTCATTAAATGGGATCGGATGGAAAAGGAATGTGATTTTTCAATGAAAACGAAAGTGAAAAAGCAATGAATGAGCCCCAATCTTGGCATAAAGTTTATTTAGGCCAGCATTCCTATGTCGCAATTTAATTATGAGAAAAAATTTTTACTACGTAGGAACAAAATTTTCTACCTTCTTAAAATGATCTCAACTTCATTCTGCATCATACACATGATGAAACAGAATGGATGAAAAAACCTCTATTAAATGAAATGGTTTTGTTTACAGTGAGAGATATCACGTTAACACACAGCAGCCGGCTTCAGTCTATTTTCATTCAAATGCCCCGAAACCAAAGCTCACCATCACCTAACCGGTTACGTCAGGATTATCTCTCTTTGCGTAAGAGTTAGATCACTGGACCAAGGCTAGCTCGCTGGACAGAGCCTTGACTTCTCGGCGGATGCGTTGTAGCCCACTGCCCCAGACCCACAGACCTTCTTCCCGGCTGGTCAGGGTTACGCGCATGGTCTGCATCGCTTATGGAGACTGACCTTCAACTGGACGCTCTTCTGACACTTTCTCTTTCTCCAGCGGCTTTATACCGGATTTTTTGCCGCTATATCAGAAGCTTCTGGACGAAAAAGAGCGTGGTAGCCGATATACCGTTTGTTTGTTGATTGTTGCGTGATCTGATTTCTACACGTCTTGTTGAAGGTTTTATTTTTGGAAATGGAGCTATGAAGTAACAATGATTCATTCTTATTAAGAAATACGACACATAAGATGGCTTGATCCAATTTCTGTTTTTCTATACTTCGACATTTTTTAAATTTTATTTTCTACTTTCATGTAATAGTATTTTCTTTAGCTGAAAAACATCAAAGTCCGTTGTCCCATACTTAACCCTGAAATAAAAACACCACTGCTAAAATGCTTTTTATATAAATTTTTATTTAAAAAATATTAATAAATAGTCCACTATTTGCAAGGGGAACAATTTTAACCTATGCTGAACATAAGATTCCTGTTTCAAACCTTTATTGTTTCAACCATTAAAAAATTTTATTGACGACCATTAAAGGAGCTGAAGCTTTTTCTTTTGGTTCACTTTCAGAGACGGCAGACTCCACATGTTCAGGACGTCAACTGTTTCAGGCTCTGTAGATAACATAACTATAATGAGGGTATTTTCCTTCTACTTTCAGTGGCGAAATCTCAGTTAAGGCTGAAGGTGGAGTCATCACGAGTTCACGTTTATATCAGGGTTAAAATACTTAAGAAAATTGAAAGAAAAGATGATATTTCTGTTTAATGTAAATTCTGCAACATTTAATAGTTTTTTTTTCTCTTGCTTCTATCACAGGCATAATCTGTACTATGAAGTTAAACACATAGTTTTTGGAGCAATCTATACAATTGCTTTGAATTTTGAGTTTCAAGGTCTCCGTTATTGGCCTTCAAGACGAAAAGTTGTGAAAACTTTCATAATTATTTTGGGAATATTGATCGAAATGCTTCTTTTTGCTAATAAGATAATCACAGCAAGCTATGATTAGAGAGCATTTAGGTTTTTTTAATGTTAATGCATCTACTTTTCGTATCTAAGTTCATGAATTGTTATTCTCAATCCTGGTTATGGCATGATAAGTGAAAAGCTGTCACGTATTTCTGGCATTTTGCTCTCTATTATTTTTCTAAATGTTAAAAATGCTTTTCCTGATAGAGGTATCCATATATGAGAGGTTCAGAGTTCAAGTCCGTGATATTCATTTCTGAGAAAACAGACTTTCAAATTTGATCAGCTCCACCTCGGAGTGATCAAATTTGATCACTCCGAGGACTCTGATCATTGCACCCACCTCGGAGCACTTTTTTTGAATTTTCAATAACAATTTTAATTAATTCAAAATCAAGCGAAATTTCGGCGTTTTTCCTTAATAACTTCCGAACATATTAAAGCACAAGGATTGTTTTTACTTCACCTGAAAGTGCAAAAATTTACCTTTTCAATGATATCAATTAAGTTGTAGTACAATTTTTTTCTCTAATTTCAATAAATTTTAAAAATATATTTTGGCGTAATTTACAACAATACTTTTCATTGCTTCAACGCATTTAAAATCGTTTTGATTGTTTAAATAAATATTTAATTGCGCGTTTCTCTTCCATCGTTGAAATCTAAGAAAATATCTCACTGGATATTAATTTCTTCTTTTATTTGATTTGATTTCTTCTTTTATTTTATTTGATTGCAGCCCGATAGCCCCCCCTGGATTCGCCACTGCTCCCCTATATATTTGTATTATTTTAAAGGCATTTCGGATGTACTTATCACTTTGGGTCAACGTCAAAGAGCTCACTACAAGCCGCGTCCACGGTATATAAATTCTTAGAATGTAAGTGAGATACAGAAGGTCAAAGAACACTGGCTTGGAATATAGGTTATTATAAGAATTAAAAGGAAAGAGGGAATTTGAGGAGCCGAATATTTTCGAATGCAAGAATACTGGTTTCTCTTGAGACTAATCTACTCTGAGATGACCTGGAATCCATTATACCGGTGCTTCCACATCATTCCTAAAAGAATCTCCCAATAATAGTCTTTATACAGGTACTAAGGTTCTTTGCACGAAACATGCGCTGGTATTTTCACAAAAGATCATTCATTTTATAATGAGAAATGAGATAAAGCATCTTTGCTCTGAGTAATTGATTAGAGGAGGTCTTTGTTGTTTATGCTCATTTGCTTGAGGTAAATGAAGGACAGTGAAAAGATGTGGTTGAGTCATAACTCACATGGCTCTGTTATGCCCACAATAAATGATTTATTTAATTATTATTGTTATTTTGTTTATGATTATTTTTTAAAAGGTCGAAGTTTGACTACTGTTTCAACCTCTTTTTAGTTTTATTACTTCAGAGCAGGTTCTAAGTCTTATATGTTGTTAAAATTCTCCCATGTTTGTGAATATACTCTCGAAATAACGATCTACGACTCTTTACTTTTAGCTTTTTATTTACCAATGCGTTTATTTTAATTTTATTTTATTTCATTTATTTATATCATGAAAAATTACTAAAACGGACCAAGATTTAACGGAGCTGATTCTGTTCGAATAATACTGAAAATTTTTAATTTTTAAAATAAGGTTAAACATAATAAAATGTAAAAAAAAACTGATTATTTATCGTATTTAACTTTATGCTATAATTGTAGTACTCTTGAAAACATCTTTAAGAAATGTGTAATCACTTATATTTATTTTTCTAATTTCTGGATTTAGATCTGAATTCTGGTTAAAAATTTAAAATTTATATCAGCATCCAGCAGCAGCTCTATTTAGACAAATCTAGTTTTGGCGTCATAAAACTCAACAAAAGTCAGTAAGTTTATTTAGATAAACGTCCCGTTTGAAACTATATTGGGTTGAAGTTTGACCCCAATGAATTCAATCCAATGAGCCCAAATACACTGGGGATCATCAATGGAATCGGGTATTTTTTTTTTTTGTTAATCCAATAACCGGGTAAAAAAACCTTATCGGAAGAGAGGTTCGATTACACTAAAATTTACCAAGTTATGAATCTTTGAATTTCATCATCTTAGGCCAATCAATGACAATCACTTCCTCGAGGCGTGAAAGGATCTTTATAAATAGATAAATATTGGCCAATGGATTGATTTCCTGTAAAAACAATATTAATAAAAAATTTTGTCTACAAACGGCGTTCGTTTTTTATATATATACTAGCAGTACGCGCATGGTGTTGCCCGTGGAATCAGGACTTCAACAAAATGAAAAAGAAAAAAAAACGCCTATAATGACATGAAAAAGTTCTGAAAACAGAACAAAAGATACACATTATTGATTTTCCCGCTTATTTTTCTGCTCGATAATGATATTTCAACTGTAGAAAAACAATACAGAGTACGTTAATTCGAAACAATATTAAAAAATTGCAACGTGAAAATGATTATTATACAGCAAGCAAGACACCGTCGAAAATAATAATCGAAGTCATTCAGTTGAAGGTTATGACGTATCCTGCGCTCTGCACCGTTAGCCAATGAAATTGTAACAATGCATGTGGGGAAGGCTCCGGAAAAACTTTCGCGGGAGAATGCTTGCTAGAGAAAAATATCTTTCAACTGACCAGGAAAAAATTAATTAAAAAAAATGGAAAACGATATTTTAACCGTTCTTGTTTTAAATCGGACAGAACCGTTCCAGTTATTAGCTGAAAAAATTTGTGTTATTAGAACGTTGGATGCAGCAAATTTAAAAACAAAAATTAATTTCAATGGCAAAACTGACTATTTTTTAAAAATTTCTCAAAATTCAGTAAATTACGTTTGAAGCTCAAACACAAACTTCATTAGAACGAAAATTGTTTGTTCTATCCGATGGTGCATTGATTGTTTTTCAACGATCATTAGAAAAGATACTACAGCCGTAAACGTGACAAAAGTTACCCAAAACAACACAAAACATTAAATAAAAATTTTCTAGATTGAATTTTAAAATTCCGGCTTCAAAGTTCATTGAGTCACCATTACGACTACCTGTGTGCCAAATTTCATGGCTGTGAGTGCGATAGATTCGTCTGGACATCGCGCGCAAGCACGCAGGCACACAAACATCGCCTTTTATATATTAAAATAAGCATTATTATTCAACTAAAATTTATTTCGACATAATAAATACATCGAAATTTGTTTCTAGCCATATTAATACCAAACTCATAATCAAGAAAAGAGTTTCAAATTTTAGGTTTGATTTCAAATGCAAAAATAGCAACTGGGAATTCATAGGGCAACGGATGAATTCATAGTTGCTCGTAGTTAAGTAATCGGAGACAAACTTCGCGTTTACTATTACAAACTGTACACAAGTGCGTGTAGATGGAATCATGGACTTTCGGTGGCTTCTGGTGATGAATTTCTTAGGTCTAAAAGCACCATGCCCGTATATTTCTAATTGCCAGTCATAGCGTTTTAAAATAGAATAATTTCGAATACTTTAAATTATTATACTTAAAGTTTTCCTACTAATAACTGTTATATTATAAAATTTTAATAATTAGTTTAATTAACCTTTGCTGATTATAAAGTCGCATTGAATTCGGCAGTTTTTATATAATAAATACGCGTAAATCAATATTATCGAAGAAAGTTAAGGATTTGTTGCATGAAAGAAAATGTAACTGGATCTTTTTTAGCAAAATTACTTTGTGTGTTATTGTGTAATATTGAATAAATAACTATTATTTTCCTTACTTTTAATGAGTCGTAAAGCTCAAAAAGAAAATTTATTTAATACTAAATATCGAAATATGATAACGGGTGAATGATAAAGTAATAAATATCTAAATAGAATTCATCATTTCGGGACCCCTTACAGCC
>BGPR01010992.1:0-21035 GCA_013235015.1 Araneus ventricosus | reverse complement strand
ATTTAAATTAAATTTAATTACCTGCCATAAGCTAATAAAGTGCTTTTTGAACTACGATCGCGACCCTTAATGGGGTCCAGGGCCGTTAGCAAACAGGCAAAGTTGGCAACTGCATAGGGGCCGCCCAATTTTGGGGGCCTTGAAGCCTCGAGATTTTCCCCCCATCATTTTGGGGGTAATTTAATTTCGCACTTTCATTTGATGTATAAAGGCCGTGTACTCAAATTTTTTTTACACGGGAGATACTAAAACCAGCTAATTTTTGAAGGTAACCCACAATTAAATGTTTTGTTATATCTCAGTTTGTCATAATGTTTGCTATTTGAAAACTGCTAATATAGAAATTAATTTAAAATCAGTGAAAGATATCTGATTTTGGAAGTTGGGGTGGAGGATGGAGAGAAGATCCAAAACTTGCTTTGCCTTTAGACCTCAGCAGGGCTTATTACGACCTTAGTAAAGGCATATAGAACAATGAAGGATGCGCTGAAAATTTCTTAGCTGCGGTTTCTGTCCGATTCTTTAACTACTAGAAGATTTGTGCCCGTCTAAAACGGGATTTTAGTTTGCCGACAATATCTCAGATCTGATTGTCTCAGATTTATTAACGAAATTTGTAGTAGAAAATTTCATGTACATTGGCAGAATTTCTTTGCATTAATCATTAATTAGAGTTAGTTTTAGTATTTATTTTCCAATTTGGGGTCCTGACAGGAAATTTAAGAGTCAATGACCCAGTGCTTCATCTGCTTATTTTATTCATTTATTTTTACTTTCTCGTCTACGAAATAAACAAACAGAAAGCATCGTAGTTATATTTGTCTTTGAACACGATAACTCGGAAAATGCAACAAGCTGGATGGATGAAACTTGGTGTGCGGTCTTTACACAAAATTGTAGCTTTCTGTCAGATATGTGACGAAATACGTCAAAGTAAAGTCTGTCTGTCCGTGTGAATGTGAACACGATAACGCAAGAACATAACAAGTTACACGGTTGAATTTCGGCATACGATCTTAATGTGAAAATCGCAATGTGTCTAAGTTTCGACTAAATACGTCAATATACTGTCTGCTTGTTTGTATGTCCGTGTGTAGGACCGTACCGAGTCGAATAGAACTTCCAAAGTTGCTTCTTCCCACACTATGTGTTACATTTTTGTTAATTTTTAATCTTCTCTATGATCCTCCCCCATTAAAACTACCCTCCTGCATTTTTTTTTCCTTACACAGATTTAGCAAATTTTATATCCTCGTACATAAGAAAACTTTCCTCAACAGACTCATCACCCGCCAGCAAGGACAAACGCTGCTACTCGATATTTATAGGCATCGCAATTCAGTGGTAGCGATTCGGGGGAGGGGAGGTCGTCCTACTACTTTTTGAGGGAAAAATTACGTTTTTATTTCATTTTAGCTGCTTAAAACTAGGCATCACAAAGAATCAACAGTGTTCAAGAAATGTAGTTAATTTTTCAACTAATTTCTTTTTAAAATTTTGTTGTCTGTCTACTGTACTGCCAGGTACTTTTAGGCGTCTCTGAATTGTTTTCCCTCCCTCCCCACTTTTGCCACCCAGTCGCCGGTACTGTCGCAATTAACAACTCTTGTAACTTTTAATCAACCGCAGAAGGCATATTCTAGAATTCTTTTCATTTACACAGTAGAATATACCAATCCAATTCTTAAACCTTGCTTTTTAATGATCATTTTCGTGCCTGCCCTCTTCCTCTGCAGAGGATAATATAGGTATACTCGTGATCTGAGCACGATAACTCGAAAGTATTTCAAGCAATATACTGTTCAGCAACGCATTCCGAGACTACCACTTTTGGACGATTTTACATCGGAAAGGGGTGTCAGGCAACGAGTCATATGAGCGCATTTCCGGGGTTCTTTGTTAGATCACGCTCAGTAAAATGTAAACATCACCCTTCCATTCTGCACTTTCCCCCATTACGATGAAAATAACTCCGCCCGACGCATGCGCAAAAGCGCGGAGGGTTTCCGAATCCGTTGCTAAACAATAAATGAAATTTGTTTTGTAGTCTTGGCACCAACATTGTAAATATACAATAAAGCCCCATTTATATATTTCTCATTTATACATCTTTCCATCACAGTCCCGATTCATTCGCATTCACTGTGAGGATAAAGTGCTTCGTTTATACGACGCAAAGCTTCGGTTATACGTCGTGTTCCCTCGTTTTTAAATCTGAAAATTTCCTTCTTTCTAGTATGTGAACTGTTACTAAGTCACCACGACTTCGTAATTATTCACAGTTGATGAATAAATAGATGACAAATTGTTTAGTGCTAATTTAAGTGACAATGAAGGAGTTATTGTACCTTTCTCTAAAGATGCAATGGAGTCCATTGAGAAACTTCGAACTTATTTCTTCTGTCAAAAAAATAATTTTAAAAAAATTCATAAAACAGAATTCGATTCATAATGCTGTACTCACAGACAATTAGTATGCCATACGACGGTTAAAGATTTTTTAATTAAACTCCTACCTGCATGTACAGAAATCGCATATGTGTAATTAGTAGTAAGGTACTTTATCATTTTTATGATAAATATTTAATTTCAAAATTTAATTATTGATTTATATGCCATGTAGTATTATCAGTGGCGAATCGAGGATTTGGGTCTGGGGGGGGGGGGCCGGAGGTCATAAAAATTTTGTATCCTCGTGACAAATTTCAAAGGCCTCATGGCTTATGTAAATAAAAACACTTTAACTTTATAGACTTTACTCACCTGATAATAAAAATCATAAAGAACACTACAATACTTTCGATAATTTAATGAAAACAGAATGAAATAATTAGCACAAAAGTTTTTTCGACCGCGTGAACGTACAAGTACGAGTGGAATGACTACAAAAGTGGGACAATTTTCGAGTCTATCAAGCCAGGAAGAAATGCTGTCATGTTTTTTTTATTATTATTATTCATTTATTTTTTGAAAAAAAGGGAGAGTAAGAATGAACAGTTGTAGTGATTTTAAATAAAATCAAAATTTCTGGTTTAGTTCGGGGGGGCTGAACCCGATAGCCCCCCCCTGGATTCGCCACTGGTCTGATTGTAATTTAAGCCAGGAGGAAGAAGTTATTCCACCCTTCTTTAAAAACGCAATGAACTGTATTGAAAAACTTCGAACTTATTTCTTTCGCCACTGAGTATTATACTATTACTATCTTAAAAAGTTTAAAATTGATACTTTTAAATGGATTTGAATTAGCAGCGTCGAATTCGTAATAATCAAAGTTGTTTAGTAAAATTTCAATTATATGACTTTTCATTTATACGTCGTTTTACGTCAATCTCTTGAAAGACGTATAAACGGTGCTTTACGTCAAATCAAATTTGGGAGCCAATCTGCTAACAGGAAGAGGTCCAAAATCCAGACTCGATTCTCTCCGTTATACTACGAAGATAAACACAAAACGTGCCCTATTGTGTAAGTATACGAGATAATCGAGACGAGATCGCTTTACCTGATTTCACCTTGTATTACAGTCGTTATCACAAAAATCAGTTGTAGACATAAAATGCAGTTATTGGGGAAAGTTAAAGACGGCTTGGGGGAGGTGAAATTATATGAAATTTACGTAGGAGAATGTTATAACCATATTTAAATATAAATTCAGGATGAATTTATTTGGAAATAAAAAACGACGAAGGCGAAATAGTATAGAGTTTGGACTGCAGATTGCTAGCCAATTCCTTGGAAAATTTCTACGTAGATTTTTTTAAATATTTGACGATACACACTACAAGCTACTATTACTCTTCTTTTGCAAAAAAGCGATTTTGTTGTTATAACTTAAACTATCGAAGGAAGGAGAAAAGAAAACTTTGACCAAATATAATGAGCAAATCCAGTGGTTATAAGCAGTAGACCTTGAATGAAATAGTTCTAGATCTTTCTGCATCACTTCACTTCATAGAGCGACAAGCTTCTGGGATCTGCTCTGGATCCATAATGTAGCCGCATTGAATAATGAGACTTTAATTGCCAAAAAAGTATCTCAGAAAGAATTCGGTCGTTTCTAATACCTGCCGAAAATATCTGGGTTCCAGGCGTTTTGATTCGGTTTAAGATTCTGTCTTCTGCAAAATTTGCGATTTCGAATTGTGAGAGCATAGCATTAAGGTCGTATTTTGTGGATCTCTTTTAGGTATTAATATGGCGCAACTCATAATGTTGAAAACTGCATGATTTGAAATTTCTGATTCGTTTAATGTGTAATTTTTGATCGGTTGTCAACGACTTATATGTTTCGAAATCTAATTTCATCGGTAAGGAGTAGAGTTGGAATCGGACATTAATAAGGCTTTGTTCTAGATTTTCAAAAAAATGAAAGAACAGAAAATACGGTCATTTATCGCAATCTCCGGTTTCACTCGGAACTTATTTGTGATTTCTTAGTTCATTCAGTTTTGTAACTGTAATTAGTCGAATGTAATAAGAAATATAATCCGTAAAGTGTTTTATAAAGATTTAAGAATACACAAAGACTAAGCATTTTCAAAACTGATATTAAAACCAATATTCCCAGCGAACAAGCTGTTCGCTAAAGGCAGTTAGTTTGATATGGAATCTGATTTCGGTTCCTTCTGTTTATGAAACACATTTCGGTAAAAATGAAATTTCTTTAAAGATTGGAGTTTCTTCTCAGAAAGTTTTACTTAATATTGGATTATGGTAAAAAATGTACAAGGTAACCACAAAGTCTTTATAATTTCCAAAAATTACTAATATACCTGCTTTATCAAGTATCATACCTGCTTGATCAGGTAACATACCTGCTTTATCAGGTATTACATCACCTGCTTTATCAGGTGATTAACATCACCTGATAAAGCAAGTGATGTTGTATAATATGTTATTCAAATTTATTCCATGAACTCAGCCATTATGAAAGTTTGTGATCACATTTCACTTGTAAACTTATAAAGCAAGCGATGCGATGTGTTATGTTAATCATATGTTCCATGTACAGTATACCTATCCATCCATATGTTACATGTGTTGTAATATGTTCCATGAACTCAGCCATTATCAAAGCTTGTGATCACATTTCATTTGTGTATTTAAATTCTGTTCATGAAAAAGAGGCTGTTAAATAAACCCCCTAAAAAGTAGCATCTCCTCAAGAACGGGCACAATATGTATCGTGAGATTCATTTCTTTCTGTGTGTTAAAGATATTGTGCATAAAAGAAAAATGCAGATCATTATGGAAATGAAGCAAAAGATCACTTAAAAATTATATAAAAAGGTGATGTACAGATTTTACTTCATTTAGCGTTCATGATGACATTGAGCTACTGATATCATGGCAAAAAATCGAGCTCCGTCTTGGTATGCTTCGTTCAACTAATGGTGCCCGTATAGAAATGTATTAAATGAGGCAAAAAATCACAGATTTGATTATTCTTCTGGGTTTTTTTTTGTATTAAAATCTTGAAATTGCAAAGAAACTTTAGGGACAATGCATTTTTATCAGAAACTTTGTGGTTCAGTGGCGTAGCGCCCGGGGGTTATAGATGCCCCAGACTTTAGTTTTAGGGGGTGCCATGGAGATGTTCCTTTTAATGTTCGTTACACGTTAATGTTCCTTTTATATCAATATAATACCAATTATATACTTAGCCAAATATGATGATAGGGCGGAAAATTAATACCATTACCCGGAAGCCATTTACACCTATTAAATCGTAACTACGGGGTGAAAAACTCAAATTATGCCCCGGGCGCCATTTACCAGTGGCGTAGCGACCGGGGGCAAGAGGGTATTGATAGTGCCAGTCTTAGGGGGCGCCTTGGAGACAAACATTAGTAGTTTTGTCACTTTTTGAGCCAAATATAATGAGGGGGGTCGCAAAAATAATAGTATGGCCTGTGCGCTATTCACTTCTGATTACGAGATGGGGGAGGGCGAAAAAATCTCATCATGTCTCGGGCACCACTTACCCTTGCTGCGCCACTGCCATTTACCATCGATACGCCACTGTTGAGGTTGAGTTCTTTTGATCATTTCAATACTTTCTCTTTATATACTTCGTATATGAGATATGTCCGTAATCCTGTGACATCATCGAATTGTGGTATGCGAAAAGAATCTAGTTGGGACCGGCATGATGAAACTGGAAATGTTGCAGACCGAAAAGGACCTCATTACTGAGATTCATGTAGAATTCGGCTTAAAGAAGCAAATTGAAAACGAAAGAAAGGAATCGAAGCCAATTATTCTGGTGTCACCCAGCGCGGAGTTTTCCTTTTTTTGTGACGCTACTCGTTATTGGTAAGAGAGTTTCGTTTTTTCGCAATGTTAAAAGTGAATAATGAAAGAAATTAGTACTCTATTGAAACACTTTGCGGGCTCGAAACGAAAGTAAATTAACCATGACGATGGCGGTTAGTCTTGCATGAAAATTCCTCGGTTGCTCATTAACCTGTGCATTATAATCCACTTTTCGCATTCCTTTTTGGACGGCCAATTTCGGGAAGCAACTCACTATTCCATAATTATGATTGTTTCGCGATGTGGTGAAATAGTTATGAGATATGTTAAGACCTTTCATTCGCATTCTTGTTTTAAGTGCTTTTATTTCTATATGAAAATGAAAATTTTCTGCCTCAGAGGTAGTACACATATGATGTGGTCATCTTGTTTGAAAAACTCGAATCATGCTTTTATAAGTTGAATGACACCAGAACTATGCGATTGAAAACAAAATAAAATATTTAAGAACATAAAATAAAAGTGAAACATTTCATAAAACATTTTTTTTTGAAATAGTATGTATTATAAGTGAGTCAATGAGATATGGAAGAGAAAATCACAACCGTTACACAACAGACATAACTCATTTAAAATGCTGAAAGCGTTTGGGTAGCCCCCCTCTCCCTTCAGAAAAATGTTGACATTGAAATATTAATTTTTCCATAAAAAACATAATGGCAATCATCGATATTTTGGAGTATTATCTTAATTTTATTTCACCTGAATTAATCATTTTTCCGGCCTGAAGTGCGCAACTTATTGTTTCAACGACCAAATCAGATGTTAAAAATAACATTGTATTTCTTGCGAAAAGCATATTCGCTAAAATGCTGTTATTGACATTAGCTGGAGAAGCACTATTCCGTTTCAGTCGAAGTATCTACCATGCCGTGAAAAATCACTTTCATCGCCCACACTCTTCAACTTGTACGTCAACAATATTCCCAAGATTTCACACTATCACTTAACAATTTTTATCGATGACACCGCAGTCATGACTAAACATTTCAATCCATGATCAGTCATTAAATCTCTTCAAAACTATATATTCCAGTTACAGATCTGGCTCCTCGACTGGAGTTTCAAAGTTAATCCCAACAGTGGCATGGCTGCAACTTTTGCCGCCCGGAGCGAACTTGCAATAAGCTGCCCTTCCTTTACAAGTTACAACTTCAAAATAATATTAATAAATTACAGGAAAAAATATTTTATTAGTAACGTAAATTGGCTTTCGACACTCTCAATGTCTGCAGATAGGTTGCAAAATCGCGAGTCCAGCACCAGTCTTTCTTTCATATATCGACAATTTACCGACAAAAGGCGAGATATACGAAACAAGTACGCATTTTTTCATGTACACGATGACTAAGCTAGTGTCGCTGCTTTTCTTAGTCATAAAATTGTTGTGCTACTTGTCTAATTTTTCCGTCCCTTTCGAAGTGCTGCCCGGGGCTAATCGTCCCCTCCGCCTTCAGCTACGCCACTGAATCCCAACAAATGTGCATGCCACATCTACACTGAAAAAAAGGCGTCTGCCACCTTTAGATCATGTCCAAACATTCAGCCAACCCGTCTGATGGGTCACTAAATATGGTTGCTACTATGCTGTGGTTGTTACGTCTTAAAAGACTAAAGCAAAACAGAGCCGCTTTTTTGTCGGCAACAAAATTAAGCTTTGATGCCGACATTAAAGCGGATATCAATAAAGCCCAAGAGACCTTCTATTCATCTGAGTCAACTCATGGCTTGTAAGAGCAAACTAGCGATCAAGCACAAGCTCTTGCTCTATCAATCCATCATCCCATCAGCCCTATACTATGCCCCCTCTTCCATCTGGGGATCAGTAAACATTACGAGACTAAAGAAATTGCAAGTGTTTCAAAACCAGTAGTTAACGCGAATCGTAGATTTGCATAATTATCTGGAATTTGAAATTATTTTAGGCCACTTCAAAAATATTTCGGCCAAATTTTTCCAAAAGTTGCCACAGATTCTTAACGAACTACTTCAGGATCTCCCTGCTCACGATTCTAGTATTTCTAGATGGCCTAGTGCAATTTTGGAAAATTTTTCTTAAATTAAGAGAAGACGTATCGATTCTTTTAACAGCGTTGCAAATCTGAGCCATATTTTAAGTTCCTCTAAATTATTTCCGAACAAAATTCAAACACGGTACGTAAATTGCTAGTTACTACCATTTGTCCATCTGACTTTCTCCTCAACTTAAAGAGCAATTTTTTTTTTTTTCGCATCGTGAAGTAAAACCTTTTTCTCACATTAATTTAAACAATAACGTTTTGTATTTTCATGAGCCCCTTTTATCTTTTGTACCAAAACTTTTTTTTACGAGGAACTGTCCCTCATAGAAAAAATTATTATATTTTTCTCTCTTTTCTATATGAAGTTAAAAGCTAAACTTAAATTCAATTTAATCTGATGTGGTGGTGAAGGTTCTCATAAAACAGCTTAAATTTGACTCCATTGCCCGTTACTTTTGACTTTCGATACGAATTAAATCGAAATTATTTTCAATTTGATTATGATGGCCACTTTCATATTTTTGCAGTCATTCCTAGTACAAAAGCAGGAGATAGTAAAATAAAAGAGTTTCAAACTGGAATGTATACATATATTATTTATACAAAGGATCTTTTGGAAAATGCCATGTTTTTAAAGCTAAAATAAAATAATTCTCTCTCTCAATGATTTTATTTATGTAAAAGTCTTTCATCTCCATTCTCCCAACCAAAGTAAAAGAGTCAATTCATGCTTACATTATACACATCGAGTGCGCCTCGCCGATTTAACTTTGGAAACCATCTTGTAAGAAAAAAATATGATGCTGTAACCTAGTATAAGGTTTGTCATGTAAGTGTGATGCCACATGAATGGACTCCATTGAAATGTCGATCATGTTTGCTACTAACATACACTATAACGAGTCTAGTCCCAAATCTCGAATTCTGAATTTCCTTCTTTAGCTCATCTAGGTTCGATCTGATTTACTGAAGTCTCACGTCAACATTTTTTCCCCTTAGTGAACAATAAAGTCGATAAGTTGTTTTTAAATTCGATAAGTTCACAAATACCTTCTCACGATGCTTATTTAAATGCATGCTTATGTTTTGATTTGAATGTCTTTGGTATGCATGACAAACCATGTTCTTTTGATATTTCTGTGTTAAAATACGTCAAATTCGGCAAATAAAATTTTGCCATTTTATCAGGTAGAGTAAAAGTCATGTAGTAGTTCAAACCTCCAGTGTTGGTTGCATTCTCTGACAGTAATTTTAAACGAAATATACAAAATAATAAAAATGTGCAAAATTCATATGGCTATAACGCAGAGGTATTCAAACAAGCTAATATCTTTTGTCACCCCAAAGGAGGGGCACCACGAGTACGAGGATGAGAAGTCGTCGGATAAGTAAGCGAGTTCTCGCTTCCCTGGTGGGCATAATAATAGTGTGGGTTGAGTTATCCCACTCCGATGACGGAACGTACCTCCTTCGGGAGGGCCTGGGCCGTGGCCAGTGATGGGTATCAGGGCACCGACCTTAGGACCATAGGCCGTTCTGAAATTGACCCCGGTGCCAAGGCAGGGTGGGAGTAACTCGGTTTACAATTTTATCTTTTGTCGAATTTTCTTTCATTGTTATTTGGAATAAACATTCAAATGAACGATACTTTTGAACAGGAATAGCGCTAGCGTTTGCTCGATGGGGGGGGGGGGCGTTGTGCGACAGGGGGACGCGATCTGCTGTACGGGGGGGGGCGAATGTAATGAAACTGGTCTGAAATTTTCGCCAGATTATTATTTATCAACTACAGTTGAATAGCCCGTACAAAAATTTTCCCCGACGGGGTACAAATTTTTTCCCTGATGGGGGCCCTGCCCCCCTCTGGTGCCACCCCTGCTTTTGAAAAATTGCGATATTGAAAACTAATACAATTTTTTTCCAACTCAGAATATCGATGCACACAAAATATTAAGGCACGAAACACGTTCGTTCGCATATAATTTTAAACGTATCACTGTATTTAATACATTTCTGTTTGATATGCGTAACTGTATTATGAATGTTTATTCTAAATGTTGTAACGTTGTATTTTATCTCTTCTCTATTATCGATTTCTGCTTTTCATTATTAAGCTCGGAACATTGCGTCCGACTCTTGCGTCTCTTATCTCTCTCTTATGTCATATGTTCTAATCTCTCTAATCTTATCATAACCTCATATTTTGGAGATAAATCAGAATCGAAGCGCTACCTTATTTAAAAAGATGCAATTTTTTACGTATGAATATATTAATGGATAAAATTGAGGTTTAAAAGTAATTTTACGGAATAAATTTCAGTAGCTACTTTTCAAAGCATTTACTCATAATTAAATAATATTCTCTAGAATTAAACTGTCAAATATATATATATATATATATATATATATATATATATTTGAGAAATTAAGCTTATTTTATTGGAAATTTTCATGTTATTTCTTTATATTTCCATATAAATTTCATATATTATTCAAATTTATTTTTTTAAACACGAACTGAATAATTTTTCAACCAGATAAATGCTTTAAATCAATTAGAATCATTATCAATTTCAGTGAATTAGTTACTCTATGTAATTATAATTGATGATATGTCAATAAAATAATTAAAAAATCAATTTATTTTGTATTCAACAAAATTTAAGGAATTAATTTTTAATTTTCTAAATCATTGTCTTGACGAAAACAGGATGTGTCCAAAAAATTGTTTTCTAATAATGGCGCCGACTCCTATATCACAATTGCTTCGATTCTTTCTTTATTTAGAAAACATTAAAAAAGCAAACGATTCATCCCGTATGAGAAACCAGTTATCCGCCGGCTGGCTGCAATAAACGCCACTGACGGAGTGACCTAATACCTCTCGTCTGTCGGCCTTGACCAACCTGTGTTTTGATTGCTCTGTCAACTCTTGGGAGAGAGAAAAACTTCGTCATTCGGCCGCAGGAAAAGCCTCTTAAAATATTCTCACTGTTCCTTTCACTGCTTAGTTGCTCTCGAACTTCCGTCAGGGTAGGAGAACTAACTAGCCGAGCTTCACTGAGGGGAAAACATTCAGGTAGCATTCTTAGCATTCTCTCTTTTTCTAACTTAATCTTTTCTCAATAGATGGCGCTAATTGACTTTGTACCGTTTTTCTGATAAAGTGTGCCAAAATTATCTGTTCTGGGATGACGAAGACGATGTTATAGATTAGTAGTAGGAGCTGAGTTTTGTGAATGGAAATGTGTTATTATTTAGCAAGATGATATTTAGTAATTTAAGTAGATTTTCTAATATTGGAACTAAATTTTTTAAGGAACAGGGATTTTGGAAAGTAAATTCTAAAACTCTTCGTTTATTAACTTACACTAGGAAATTCAGCAGCTGTAAGTATGAGGAAATTTAATTAATTTTAAATATAACATTACTTATTTATGTGATAAGAAAAGAATTCTTTTAATTACTCGTCACATTTTTTTAGTTCTTTTTCATCATTCGTAATAATTTTGAATTTTATATTGGTGTTATCAATTTAAATGTCAAATGATGTAATTTTTTAAAAAATCGACCAAATATCAGTTACTTTTGAATTTTACAGTTTTCTGCAATTTTTATATAACTTTTTTTAGTCAAATATTAAATTAATATATATCTGAGACATTGTTTGCACTAATTGTAGTTGAAGAAAGTTGCATTGTGGCAAAAAAGGTTGAATAAATTTTTATTTGGCAATTGAATTACATTAATGTTTTGTGCCCTGAAAGACTGTCTGATAATATATTTGTTTTCATCATGGGCATTTTATTGTCTAAAAAATCATGTTATAAATTTTTAAACACTCTTTTATCTGTTTTGTGAGTTTTCTGTGAAATACTTTCTGATTTTTACCAGAACTTTTTTTATTTCCGTTTATGTGCAAGAAATTATTTGTATAGGTAGATCATATATTAGTGCTGTATAATTTTCAGAAAAAAATAATTCAATTTTCTAGAATATTTGTTCATCTGGTTTCCTTTCTTTCTATAATGCAATAAGAAGTATTAAGTGATTAGTGTAATTTCCCTGAGACCAATGAATTTGAAATATTGTAAAAGAATAGTTTCTTTGAATTAAATTCTTATGCATAAAGTGAGGACTGATATTTGCTTATTGATCTGATTGTCATAACTCTTAAGTTCCTTCTTTTAACCAAATTTATAACTTTGTAATAAGTGTTTGTATGCTTTGTGATAAGTGTTTGTATGCTTAGTTTTGTACTATAAAAGACAAATTAAGAAAAAGAAAATTACATTTCATAATGCTTTGTATACTCTTTATTAACTGAAATATTTTAAATTGTAACACTACCTGTGGCTAATTTATTCATTTATCTTAAATATATTTGATTTATTTCTAATTTCCACATAATTTAAAATGACAGTTTGTTATTAATTTTTTTCATAGCAGCCGAAATGGAAAACCCTCCTTGGAGAGAAGCATCGAGCCTTATCATAGCAGCTCGCCTGTCCCTCCATGATGTTGTCGCAAAGGGAAAGAACCTATCTACTTTAATGAACTCCAAAGCATGGAATTACAGCACTAGACCAAATGCCTCTGATTATCGCATACTGATGGTAAAGAGGAGTGGTTTGAGCTCATTCATGGCCAATGCTTATGTATTTCCAGGTGGTTTGGTTGAGGTTGCTGACTATTCCCCTCTGTGGTGGTCAGTGTTCAACAAGCTTGGAATCACCAGAGGTGAATTGATGGATTTCTGCTCCAATATTGAAGGTCACAGGCCTCCCATGATCACAACCCCCATAACAGTAAAATCCAAAGGTGCTTTACCAAATGAGGACTATCTTCCTGCAGACATAGGCTTGCGCATAGCAGCTCTGAGGGAAACGTTTGAGGAGACAGGAATTTTGCTTCTTACGAATCCATCTCTGGAAACAACTCAAGAAGCTACCACACATACTCTTCTGTCTCAGAACATTGATATCCAAACATGGCAGAAAAGAGTTCATAATGACCCATATGCATTTTTAGATTTGTGTTTGGAATGCCACATGTGTCCTGACATCTGGTCCTTATACGAATGGTCAGACTGGCTCACTCCTACCTCTGTGGGCCATCGTCGTTACGATACCATGTTCTACTTGTGTTGCTTGCCTCGTCAGCCAGATGTCTTGCTTGATGAGGGAGAAGTCACTATCATGAAGGTAATAACTAGTGACTTTACTAGATATTTGTTTTCTTTTTATAGCATCAACTCGTCTTTCATTTGGTTTATCCAAGTTGAGAAAATATATATTGTTATATAACATTTAATTTATACTCTATTTCAAGGAAATATTTTATTTTGGCTCGACTTAGGAACACAGTACGGTCACCAAAGTTGGATTTTTTTTGGCGATTTCTTGCCAGATCTGGTATTCATGGCTGTTTGGCAAGTTTTTGGATAGTTGGCGCAAAGTTGCCGCATTTGGCGAGAAACCGCACCGTGTCTTAAGTCTTACCTTCATTTTTTGTACTATTTTTAGAAGCAAGCCTTTTAAATGATATATATATGTTTGAAATTAATTTTTCCCCAAAAACGGTGTGCATGGTAATTTTTTTACATATTTAAAATAGTTGATGCATTAAAAATTTTAATAAAATCGAGGTTTCGCATGTGAGGAGTGGGCAGTGATGCCGACTCTCATGTGTAGTTCTCAATTTGAGACTTGGTTCTCAAATTTTTTTCCAATTCGAGACAAAGCGGCTTTGTAGCAAGCATACGTCTCGAACATACCCTTCTACTAAACCTAAAATCGAGTGTTGGATATGAGCTCAGATGGATTTTGTATAATTTATATACAAGCATATATTCTGCTAAAGCTTTCTTTTCTTGGAATTTTATCAGTTTTATAAAGGTTTTTTTAGTGCTTTTTTTAAGCCATTGGCAACTTAAGTTGACAGCACACAGAAATCTATGAGTGACTGATGAATGATGTAGTATGTGTTTCTGCGCTTCATTGGGCTTCAAGCTCCATTAACTTCAACAACTTTAATGTTAAATGTAGAGTTTTACTTTAATGTTAAATGTAGAGTTTTATTATGCAGAATATGGATTACTGGTATTTAAAACTAAATTCGGTTTAAATATATTATGGTCATTTTTAAGACTATTTCAGTGTGATAATGATCCGTGGTATAATTTTCCCCATACTGTTTACTTCACTTTTTGCTGACTATAGTAAGTTTTCATAGAAAGCTTTAAGTTATAATATTCTGATTTTTTATAAGTTATGCGATGCATAGACAAGTAAGGTCCAAAAATCAAATTAATTCTTTGCTGTATGAGTTATGTATGTAAAGTAGTGAGCAGATCTGAGGAAATAATTTTGAACTCTTTTTACTTTTTTTAAATCTTTATTCTGTCACTTATCTGCGAGTTCCACTAAATTTGCATATTTCATAAAAATTCTTATTGTATTCTAAATCTGCAAATCCTTAAATTCATTTTGTCTGCCACAATATTTTTTTTGTTTTCTAAATTTTGATATAATTTGCCTTGATTTTATGCAGTGGTCTGAATTAATATAGACATCATTAATCCCTCTCACTTTTCTCTTTCAGTTGGATTTCAATGTCTTGGGTTAAATATATAAACTGCAGTTAACAACTTTTTTTTTTGTATTCATCCCGGACATACAATCCTCACAAATCTACACAACCCTTTTGAAATTTATCCTTTTTTCAAAGTTCTTTGAAGGTTTGTTAATAGTTGACAGTGTATATTAATGTAGCAATCAATCCTAGCTTCTTAAAAGTCCAAATTTCTACTCAAATGATTACTTAAATAATTTTGTTTTGTAAATTAATTTTGGTTTATTATTTTTTCCTTTTTTTTAATTGCAATCATAAAAATTGAAGATTGATTTTTTATTTTTATGTTAAGAAATTCATGCAATGCAGTTTATGAATTTTTTTTTTGGAACAGCTTTGATATATGGCATCACTGGTGATAATCTTGTATTGGCAACTTTTTGTCGTCTAACCGAACATTGTATCATTAAGTCGCCAAAACAAAATATCGCCAATGGGGTCCTATATTGAAAAAAGTCGCCAAGACAAAATTATCGCCAGTGATGGCGTTTATCAAAGCTGTACTATTTTTTTTAAAGGAGAAAATATAACTAAGTATGTATGTGAATATTGTCTGGTTTGTATATAATATTTATTCCAATTAAGATTTCTTGGAATTTCTAACACAGCATGAATATGTATGGTATCTGAAAGGATGATAATTGATTGTTTGAAATTTAATATTATCTATAATTTTTTCTGGATTCTATTTATCAATCAAATTATTTCGGCTACTTAAGTGATCTAGAAACATTTTACTGAATTGAAACGCAATGTGCACCTTAATTTATTTGATGATATATAACATTTTCTGTTTTGAAAATTGTTAAAAATATTCTTTATTTCTTTTAAATATGTTAAATTACAATTATGGAATGCTAAAGACTAAGATTGCTATAAGTAAAATTTTTGACATTCTTTTTGTCAATTGCAGTGGGTCACTCCTGATGAAATGCTAACCAATCATTTTACCGATTCCATCTTCCTTGCACCACCACAAGTGTACGAGCTTTCTCGCATGATACCATTACAATCGTACCATGAACTCAAGAATTTTGCTAAAAAGAGAGAAAGCCAGGGCTGTGAGCGGTGGATGCCTGTCATTTCAACTGCTGTAGATGGTGCAGTGTCCTATTTACCAGGTAAATTGCTTTGCATTTGTGATGTCTGTAGGTTCTATTTATAGTTTAAATTTGATGAAAAATGAAAAGCTCTATTTTTTTCCATGATTTATACTGTATCTTAAAATTTACAATAATAGACAAACTTGACAATAACACAAATTTTGGTTTAAGTCTTATTCAAGTTTTCCCAATTGATGCTTTCACCTGAAACTTGACAGTGGCACAGAACCGGAGGCGAAAATCAACTCTAATACTAGGAACAAAATCCAGTTTGATTTCTCTACTTTAGTTGTAGCTACTGCTCAAGTCTGTCAATGTCTGCCCATTCCCAGATAGCAATTTTAGTTTGCAGCAAACTTGCACTGCAAATCTGCAAGTTTGACACGACAAGAGTGCAAGTGTGAAACAAGTTTGCAGCAAGTTAATGCAAGCTTCGAAGTCGCCATGGGACGAACTTGCAGCAAGCTTGCATTGCAAATTATAGCAAAAACAGAGTACGAACACAACCCGGGATAGAACTCGCGATCTACCGGTTCCGAAGCAGACGCACTAACCATTCGGCCAGTTAAACTCTGAGAGGAAAAGATAGATTTCGCTAATACATTGTCCGATTCGATTCGTATACGATTTATTTTAAACTATTTTCTTGATTTCATTAATTTTTTGAGTTGAGAATATGATTTGAAGTCAAAGAGAGAGCGATTTTCGCTAACAACTACGTTTTGCTAGTAGAATAAATTATGAAATTAGAGTTCAAAAGTAATTACCTTAAAATGGGACAAAATATATAAGTTTATTTTTCAACAAACATTGACTGTTTTTTCGGTTTAATTTTGTTTATAAACGCTAAAATTTCAACATTAAGAAAAAGGCGATATAGTTTTCTTTAAAGTGCGAGTGATATATTTAGTAAAAAGATGGAAAATGTTTCAAAAATTTTTTTATAAAAAAGTTAGTTTTCTTTACAAATTATCATTGATTTATTGAATTAATAAAAAAAAAAGGACGGTCTAGGAGATGCTATTAAAAATCGGATGTTTTTTTTTTTTAAACAGAGACAAAGATAATTATCTCTTTGTGCTATCTTTGCATCAAGCTTGTTTTGCAAACTTGCAGCAAATTTGCATTGCAAGGAGGTGGCACTAGTTGTCACAGCGAACTTGCTACAAGTTCGCTTCAAGCTTGACGCGTCAAATTTGCGATGACAAGGTAATATCAAGTCAAAATCAAACTTGCTGCAAACTTACGTGCTATCTGTGTTATCTCTTTGTCCAATTCTATGCCTTATATCGAAGGTTCCCCACCCTTTTCCCCTCATGTACCCCTTGATTAGTCTTTTTATTTTTGCATACCCCCTACTGTCATATCCCTCCTCCAGTCATCTGTCTATACAAAGAAGTTTTTATCAATAATCTTAAGGCCTAGGTGAGCTTAAGAGACAAATGACTGGAACTTATAACATTTGCAGAATTTATTTTTGATTTTACATTTTATTCCTTTTTACAATAGTGTTAGTTCAACGTGAAAACAGATGAAATCAGTACTGTAATAGTTCCACATTAACTTATAAGGATAGCTAAAAATTATACTGCCTTTTGCTTTCTTTTTCTTTTCTTCTTACTTTCAGGGTAGGTTTAGGACATGCACAACTTTCACATTTACTTTTTACATCAACTTGGGGAAACAAAATTCTGTAACATTTTTAACCCCTTATGTTTTCTTGTATCCACCATTACCGACTTTGAGTTCGCTTACCCCCAGGGGTATACATACCACAGGTTGGGAACCTGTGCCGTATATGACTAGGAAAAGTTCTCATTACTTTTGGTGAGAAATTTGTCCTTCAATGAAGCAATAGACTAGACACCCATTGTTGCAAATTGATTTAATTCTATTTGGCTGGCATAGGTAATTTTCACAGATATTCCTTATTGAATTGTGAATACTAAGTTAATGCATCATATCATTACTCCATGAGAGAAATGTGTTTTCGACTTGAAACAGTAAACATCCATTGCTGTAAACTGGTCTATCTATCTCTATTTGGTTGGCATAGGTCATTTACACATGTACTTTGTTGGATTGTGATTTTTTACGTCTGGTCCTTCGTGAACTATCACATGCAGTAATCTGAATATTAAAACATTGCTATTTTTTTAGATTTTTGATAACATTTCATTTGTTTTATGTTAGTATATCTAAAATTCTAATGTAAACTTTTATTGTAATAGAATTTTAGATAATTTCACATATGTATTTCTATGCCCCTGTTTCTGTATGTGTAAAAGAGTTATTGCAGTTTTCATACTAAAATGACCGCAATAATTAATGAAAATGCCTTTTCTTACATACATAAATTCTGTTTCTAAATTATGTGAAATGTACAATAATTGCATGAGTCAATTGTATGGCTTATTCAGGGGCAGCTTGTGCATATGTGCTGTGGAACTGTAGCACTTTAAACTTTTTTATTGCATAAATACAATACAATTTATTTAATTTTGCACTTAGTATTTAATTCCATCAACTATCTAATGCAATTCCTTTAAGAGTTTTCAACCTTTAAGGGAAAAATGGTACCCTTCTCCGTAGAGTAGTGTTTCCCAGCATGTCCCCCCGGGGGGGGGGGATTCGAAAATGGACTTGTTCAGTGTTGAAAAGCAATAATCTACTGTGATTTAACTAGTTATTACTCGTTTACTAGATTTAATATTAAAGGAGTGATGTCATAGCTCTGAGAGAAGAAAACAGAAAGGATTCAACCAAATGTGCAAGATAATTATTACCATTTTCATCTACATATTTAACTAAATATTTAATAATTTTAATAAATAATTAAGTTTTTATAATTTTAATAAATAATTAAGAATAATTTAGTGCCATAATTGATTTGCTGCTAAAAAAATGAAAAGAAATCGGCTGGATATAACACAACATAGAGACTTGAGACTGAAGCTAACTAAATTGGAACCGAACATAAAATAATTTTGTATCAAGCACAAGGATCTCAAGGAAAAGTTAAATAATAAATCATTACTAATAATTAAAATAATAAAGAATAGTCTTTCATTAAAATTATTTTGTACTTGATTTTCAGTTATCATTTATATGTTTTGAAATTTTACTTTATTGTTTCCTCAACAATTTCCTAGTGATTTCTTCCTGAAACCTATCATTTAAGTTTCTTCAGTTAAGAATTCAATTTTTGAATATTGAAAATTATATATATTACATAAGGAGGGGGGACATAAGAATTTTAGAAAGGCTTAGGTGGGGTATGGCACAAAAAAGGTTGGGAAACAATGTTGTAGAGGGACAAAGCTTCTCAAAGTGCTACATTTTAACTCGATACCGATTTGTGCTGAGTAACAAAGTGCATTCGTTTTCCATCACAGTTTGTGAAAGGAAGAAGGTGCTTCCAAAAATTCAGATATGTTAGAGCAGGGTTTCCCAACTTGGGGTCATCGCCCTTTAGTGGGGCAATTTGATTGTTAAAGTGGGCAATTTTATTTTTTTTAAACCCTCACCGGTCCAGCCTACCTGAAAGGGTGTAAGGCCTTCAGCAGAACAGTGGGGGAAATATAAAAGAAATACATATAAAGCAATATGACATGATACACACAAAAGCATCACAAACAGAGGTGGCGCCAGAAGGGGGACCAGGGCGCCAGGGCCCCCTGTCGGGGATGCTGTGCCCCCCCGTAGGGGAAAAATTTTGTATCCTGTCGGGGAAAATTTTTGTACGGGGTATTCAACTGTAGTTGATAAATAATAATCTGGCGAAAATTTGTGACCAATTTCATTACACTTGTCCCCCCTGTCAGGCAAACTCTAGCACCATTCCTGATCACAAACACTGTGAATAAAAGGGCAGCAACAAAAATAAATTAACTAAACTAAAACACACATGCAAGGAAAAAAAACAAGCAAAAACACCATTGAATTGATAGTACACTTGGAGAGAACCATAAATTAATTCAATTTTGTTCGATTTTAATCACCAGATCTGGAGCCAACATTAAAAATATTTAAACCCCAGAGTGTATTCAAATGAGTAAAATACAAGTATTAGCTTCGTGCAATACACCAGTAAAAAAGAGGAGGCAATAAAATTTTATGAAAAGTGTCATTATAAATCTTACAAAAGGGACATTAAAAATAGAGGGCAATTTCAAAATGTCCATGTTCAGAGTTTGTTTAAAAGCAACCATCTACTGTAATATAGTTAATATATATAATTTGACAGATCGAAACAGCATATTTTGTCTTAAGAATCTACTCGCTAAATAATTTTCAAAAATATGCATAAAAATGTTTTTAATCCCTGCAACTTTTACAAAGATAAAATGGTGAACTTGTCAAAATTTATTATTATTAAAATTAGTTCATACTTGAATTTCAGTTCTCCATTATATATTTTATAAAATTTACTTACTGTGTTTCTCAACAATTTCCTAGTGATTTATTCCTAAAACTTAAATTATAAGTTTTTCAGTGAACAATTTAATTTTTGAATTTTAAAAATTATATTTATGTTACATGGGAGGCATAAGAATTTTCAAAAGGCTTAGGTGGAGCATGGCACAAAAAGGGTTGGGAAATATTGTGTTAGAGGCAGGGTTTCAAATGTTTTTCCACAATGAAAAATTTTTTTGTGAACCTAAAATTTGGAAATAAATAAAAAATGAGGGATAATTATTGATAAATGAAAGTTAATTTAAAAAATATTGCACATTAATTTTTTTCATAAATACAAAATTAACATCCCTACATGTGTATTGATTGTAACTATGATTTTTTACAGTTCAACCACAGTTGCAGAAATTTTTTAAAATGAGGGTAAGAATTGCAGGAAATATAATTAAGAAAATTTATTTTTATGTTTAAAATTTAATTAAAAACAATTAAATTTAGTGATAGCTTAGTTACAATTTCTTTGTTAAAGGTTAAAACTTCTCTACAA
>BGPR01010991.1:2351-50294 GCA_013235015.1 Araneus ventricosus | reverse complement strand
TACAGAGTTTGTTTAAACATGGTTATACCTTTACTTTACGCTCGACACACACCCGACTCCAGGATAAAAATCTCCAGTTTGCAGTTTGGATCGGTGTGCGTAGAAACTTTATTGAACAAAAGAAACGATTACAGACAGTGTTTAAACATGGTTATACCTTTACTTTACAATACGACACACACCCGACTCCAGGATAAAAATCTCCGGTTTGCAGTTTGGATTGGTTCTGTATAGAAACTCTATTGAAGAAAAGAAAAAGATTACAGACAGTGTTTAAACATGGACGAAATGGGTTCGTTATACCGGGGTTTGACTATATACGGGAATTCACACGGCATGAGTCGAGAGAGGATCACCCCTCATTTTCAGAAGTCTACCTTAACGTAAACCGTGTTTATTTGGCACATTTAAACGTTTGAATTCGACACGTTTGCTACAACTAATTGAATGAAAAATTAATTTTATAATTATTCTGATAATCAATATTCAAAAACCTAACAGTTACGTTGTAGCGAGCAAACATAAAGAAAAAAGAAATCGAAGTTACGGATAATTCGGTATGCGACATCATTTGAAACTGCGTCACATGATTTAAGAAATCCCGATACTGGTAAATTCTGCGAATTCAATTTTAATTAACTTCATCGCGCAATCCTATTAACGTAATAACCGCGCTTCCAATAAGCCATGTTTCGGTTACCAGAAATCTTAAAATTGATTGCTCAACATTCGAGTTTCGATCAGATTGTGGAACTTTTTAGAGAAAGAAGAAATAAACAGATAACTGATTTTTACTTTCTCGTATACGAAGTATACAAAGAGAAAGTATTGTAATCGTCAAAAAATTCGAACTCGAGATTTAGACGAATCTCCACGTTTTAGACCTCCCTGAATCCGAAAAACACAATTTTGGAATTATGTCTGTGTGTCTGTGAACACGATAACTCGAAAACTATTAGAGCTACGGGGATGAAATTTGGTATGTGGTCTTTACACATAGTTTGTAGGTTTCTATCAAATTTTGGACAAAATCCGTCAACGGGAAGTCTGTCTATTTGTATGTCCGCGGTCATGTGAACGCTATAACTCAAAAACTTGAATAGCTAAATGGATAAAATTTGGTACACAGTTTTATCGTTATGAATGTAGGTCCGTATAAAAGTTTGGACCAAATCCGTCAAAAAGAGGCGTTCAAATTGCATATTCAATTTCTTTTAATCCGATTCTCATGCGCATGCGTATTGGTAGCAATCTGTTATTTATGTAAATTTTATTTACAACAATAAATAATGTTTTCAAGCATCAATTGTTAACAATTTTTTTATTGTTGTAAATCAAACCGATCTCATTATTTCAGCAAATCTTTTATTCACGCGCTTTTGCAATTGTTACGGTTGTGGTAGTATAAATTGTTTTCTTGGGAATTCAATTCCAAAGCAGAATTTTCGCTTTAGTATTCATTGCATTGCCTATTTTATGGCGCCTCCTCCAAAGTATATTTTTTTGAAACGTGGCAACAGATATTTGATTTCATGTTTGTTTGTTTTACTTTCTCGTATACGAAGTATACAAATAGAAAGTATTGTAATCGTCAAAAAAATTCGAACTCGAGATTTTGACGAATCTCCACTTGGAAAGTATACGAGAAAGTTTAGGGGAGACCACTCCCGCTGGTTTAAGAAAAAAATAATATTCTTCATTTTGTTGAAAACATTTCAAGAAGCATGGAGAGTGCGTTATCTACCTAAGATTCAAAAACTGCTATAATGAATTTAAATTGAGCGATTATGAATGCAGATTATGGAAATGGCAGTGAAATTTTAAAAGCGGAAAATCGCGGTTCGAAGCAAGGTTTCATCGGAAATTCTGTGTGTAATTTGGCATGGTTATTCCGATGTGTTATCTTGTGTGTAGTATGGAATTTTGGAAAGTTTAGGTATTTTGATATACAGTATAACCTCGATTATACGGGCCTCTTTCAACCGAGGTCTCTGCTAAACCGAGCAGGTACCAGAAAATCGAAATTTGCTTTTTATTTTTCTTTTAACACCTTCTTGGTCGGCGTTGCATATCGTGCGACGAAGAGAAATATAGAATCGTTTAAAATGAATTCGTCGCTACATAGAAGTCTCGCTATATTCCGTGATTATTTCCTGTATCTATACTTACAAAAGGCAATGTTTGTGTGTGAGTGCGTGCGTGCGATTTCCAGACGAATCTATCGTACTTGCAGCCATGAAATTGGGCACACATTAACATTTCTCACATTTCCTAGGCATTTCTATACAATGCCAAATGACAAACCGGCGAAGTATGAAATACATAGCCGATTTCACTGTGTGTGTGTGTTTTACTTTTTATCTATACTTACAAAAGGCAATGTTTGTGTGTGAGTGCGTGCGTGCGATTTCCAGACGAATCTATCGCACTTACAGCCACGAAATTGGGCACACATTAACATTTCTCACATTTCCTAGGCATTTCTATACAATGCCAAATGACAAACCGGCGAAGTATGAAATACATCGCCGATTTCACTGTGTTTTACTTTTTATCTATACTTATAAAAGGCAATGTTTGTGTGTGTGTGCGTGCGTGCGATGTCCAGACGAATCTATCGCGCTTACAGCCTTGAAATTTGGCACACAGGTAGTCTTAATGGTGACTCAATGCACCTCGAAGCCACAATTTAAAAATTTAATCGAGAAAATTTTGTATTTAATGTTTTGTGTTGTTTTGGGTCATTTTTGGAACGTTTATGGCTGTAGTATCTTTTCTAATGATCGTTGAAAAACAATAAATACACCATTGGATAGAACAAACAATTTTCGTTTTAATGAAGTGTGTTTTGAATTTCCAGCGTAATTTACTGAATTTTGACAAATTTTTAAAAAATAGTCACTTTTGCTTTCTATTTTTAACTTACAATACTTATTTTCTTGCATCCGACGTTTCAAGAATGCTATCAATTTCAATTTTTTTAAGGCATAAACCGGAATATTTATCCCTGTTTTAGAACAAGAATGGTTAAAATATCTTTTTTCACCGATTTTCTATGAATTTTTTTATTGATCAGTTCAAAACATTTTCTCTCGCATATCCGAATCGACGAAGCTTTCGACCGACCCAAGGTTACTCTCAGTTCCCAGAATACATTTCATATATATTTTACGATTTCGTTTTCAAAAGTTAGGGCTCTTTTTTTTATTTTGTTGAATTCATTAAGCCACGGGCAACGCCGTGCGCGTACTGCTGGTAAGAAATAAAATTAAGTGCAATTCAAAATAAAACTATTTCATTTCTTGATTGAACAAGTAGGCTCATATTTTAGTTTGTTTTCTTTAATAAGAAAGGCACAAACGTTGTTTTGTATAACTTTCATTTTCCTTTCATAACGATTTTTAATGGCACTCTTTTATTATTATTCTAAATAACATTTGCATTTCAGTAGAATGAATGTCTTTTTTTAAAAAACCTTATTATGACCTTCCATGCATACTTCGCCTAAATAGCATTTATTATTCTATAGAATGCCTATTTGGCAAAGTATATAACATATCCAAATAATTATTATATTTCATACTTTAGCCTAAAAAATGTCTGGGCATTTTACAGAATGCCGGTGTGTAATACATTGCCGGTAACAAATACAAAAGAATTCACTGCCATGTGTATTAATCCTCTGAAGAATTTCTTATGAATGAATTATCCTCTATTTCTGTAGAATGAATGTCTTTTTTTAAAAAACCTTATTATGACTTTCCGTGCATACTTCGCCTAAATAGCACTTATTATTGTATAGAATGCCTATTTGGGAAAGTTTATAACATATTCAAATTATTCTCATATTTCATACTTTAGCCTAACAAAATGCCTGGGCATTTTACAGAATGCCGGTGTTTAATACATTGCCGGTAACAAATATAAAAGATCATGAATAAAGTTTGCTATTGCAAGTAAAAATTATCAGCCCGTATTCATGTTAATATCAAGATAAATGAAAGCGATTTTTTAAATAATTAACCAAAACAATTACACTAAAAGAAATTCATTTCTTGCCATAATGCGTCTATATGTGCAATACTGCGTACTAGCAAAGTCGCAATATAAATTTTTCTGCATCATTATTCATACGCGAGTGGTTTTTTGTGGTGTACACATTTTATATTTTTCAATTGCGAGTCAAGTACTTTTATTTATATTTTTCTAATATATTCAAAGTTTCTTGCAAACATTTTTGAATTTCTTACTCGAGCCATATTTCAAGGAATAAAGTTAGAATGCACCTCATTTTCCAAGAAAATGGAGAGTCTCATAAACTGAAAAAAGGTTATATATTATTTTTAAGTTTATTTGTACTTTTAATCTTTTCACTCTCCGATATAAAGTTTCTGAAAAGAAAACGAGAATCACATGTGTGTGGGGGGGGGGCAGTTTTGGAATTTGCCCTGGGCTCCATTTTATACAAGTATGCCACTGCAGATACAATACCAAAAATGAGTTTTTTGGGACTCAGGGACATCAAGAACATGGAGGTTCATCAAAAGCATGGGACTGTATTACAACAGCTGAAAAATTCAGTCTCTGTATGCTTTTAAAAGAAAATAGATGGAATTTTGCCAAATTAAAATTTACAAAAGATGTTCAAGTTTTCAATATTGGGCCTAACATTTATACCTTCACAAGTAAACAAGTTCTTTTGTTCCTGTGCAAACTTTTAACTCCTCTGAACATGTTCACTAATGATAGGACTTCATTGTTTTAACCCTCGAACTGGCACAAACGTCTCATGTTTCTCACGTTCAAAGCGGATAGCTCGTATTTATATGTACATTTTCTTAAAAAACCATGGATAAAGTATTCTTCAGATTTCAGAGATATAATTAAATACAAAAGAGTGGTTCATTCGCTTTAACACCTTCGGGACGAGCGTCGCATATGTGCGTTTCAGCTTGACTCATCTCAGGGCCGAGCGCCGCATATGTGCGTTTCAGCTCGACTCATCTCAGGGCCGAGCGCCGCATCCTTGCGTTACGGCGAAATTGCTGCTGTGGGCCGAGAGTCACACATATGCATTTGGCTTCTGGAACAAAATGTTTTCCCACCAGATGACGTTACTATTCCATGTTTCTTTCAAAAGATTGGCCCCGTACATTAGTATTTCTCTGTCCGATGTCAGATTATAGTCGGCCACGTGCCTGTGAATCATTCTATTAGAATTATTTGATTTTTGAGAGTATAAACAGAAACAGTGCTGGCGAGCGTCAATAGAAGCATGTGCTTGGAATAGAAGCATGTGCATGTGTGCAAGCAGTCGCTTGGGTCGAGACTTGATGGAAGATATTCTGTCAAGGGTTTTTATGCCTCTGTTTTATTTTTGCAGTTATTGCTAAAAGAACACATTAACTGTCCGAGGAGGAAATATGTAAATTTTTAAATGACAAACCTATGAATCTTTCTGACGATAGTGATAAAGCAAATTACTGGAGTTCTTTATATAGTTATGAATCAAATTCTGAATTAGAAGAGGATAGTACTAATATATCGATTCCAGTTCCGTCATGTCAGTGGAGTCCTAAAACAGAAGATTTTTCAGAAGGTTCTGAAGACTTAATTATTACAATTTTCTTGAAGTATTTTATGATATTGAATGTAAATATATTTTTTCCTATATTTTCGAATTTTGCATCAATAATCTAGTGTTTATTTAGGTACTTTCAATTATAGGGAAATACACTATTTTATTATTAAAAATCAAATATTTTAATTTTTTACGATTTAGAATATGATATCGTTTACAGCATATTTAAAAATGGTTTCATTTCTATGCAAAGGACACTTTTTATGCATTATTATGCAACGCGTACTTTTGACGAAATTTAATGCAAGTTAGGCTTAGCGGGAGAAAATGCTTCGGCCGGTTTCCAGGGCACGTTTCCTTCAGCGAGCAGCCGTCCCGAAGGAGTTAAAAGCCAAGTTTCCTAACCTGACAGCTAAAAGTTCAAAATAATTGGGTGCTCAGAGGGTTAAAATGCGTTTTTAAATTTCATTAAGTGTATTTTAAAAACAACCTGGTAAATATCAAATTTTTCTGCAGTTTCATACTATAATGAAGAAAATTGGTATACATTTTAGAAAAGTACTTCTACCTGTTGATCGGTTTAGCCAAAAAGTTTGACGTGAATATACAAACGTGGCCTGCAGACAAGTCAAATTTCAGAATATCACCAATCTAGCTCATTGTGTTACACATTGAAATAATTACAGAAAATTTTTCTTTTGCATTCAGAGAGGTTAAAATGTCGACTGATCAAAATTGAAAGATGAAGTATTGGAACTTTTTATAATTATGTTCAATTCATGTACCAGAAGCAAGTTGAAATTCTAATCTTAATATAGACAAATGTCATTGTGGGTATGTAAGTTTGTATGTTCCACATCTCCTAAACCACAGCACTGATTTCAACCAAACTTTGCACACTTATCGATTAGGACAAGGGAAGATTACCGTCAAATTTTAAAAGTGCAAATGTTTATTAAACAGTCAATTAGAAATTAACCGGAACTATTTTTCCACAGTAACTTCGGAGCAAATTATCTCCAAAATTATTTTCATATCATCTTAAAGTTCAAAATTTTATCTTTATAATGATACCAATTACATGTCTGGCATTTTTTTCAATTTTTATTAATGGCATTTTCCATGATATTTTTCGAAAATATGTATTATGTCACAAAAAGTATTTTGACACATAAAAGTTACAATAAATTAGCTTTTCATGACACAAGTTTCATTTCTGTTCAATTTGTTGCCTCATTTAATTTTTAAAAAAAAAACTACAATGTGTTTAAAATTTACAATTGGTAACACTTTTTTTTATTGGTGAAGAACAAGAATACACAAGAACTGTTGCTATCTCACATTAGAAGAATTATGGGATGAAGACTAATTTTATTTTTAATCTTTTCAACACGTTTTCTTAATTAAAAATTTACTATGTAATTAATTGTCCCAAAACAGGAGTTAAAATTTTTCTTATACTGCAAGATTTACGAACAAAATTCTAAGTACCTACGCAACAAATATTAACAACTTATGAAGAAAATTAGCTATCGGTGGTTTTTAAAAATTGTCCGGTTCAATTGATATTCTCATTTTAAATTAATTATAAAACGTTTCAGAAGATAAAATAATTTTGGGTATTGTAATTTTCTATACAAAAGTGGTTTTTTTTTTTGCATCAAAAATATTAGGCATGAAAGTATTTTAATTCCGAGCAATGCCGGGCGTAACAGCTAGTGATATAATACAAATGAATAAATGCAACATGTGGAATGTTGTACAGGGTTCATACACATTTCCTTAAAAGAAAATCAAGGGCTTTTAAGGACTAAAAAAACCAAAAAATAAGGACCTCTAAATTGAATAAACTTAACGAATTGTCGCACGCATTTTTAAATAAAATGTCTCATTTTTGCAAATTTAATCTATTAGATATAAAGTATAATATAAAATATAGAAGATACATTACAAATTTAGCACAACAAAAACTCTTAAAAATATAAGTTAATAAATTGATGGAAAAAAACATGAAACTGGTAATCAAATTAAATATCTTAATTCCAAACTTTTTTCATTCAATTTTACATCCAAGGTATTTATTTTAATCTCTTTTCAGTAATTGTTTTTCTTAGTTCATGCGATTGAATGAATAAATTCATGTCCTTTGATTTTTCAGCCTCATTAGCTAAATCATTTTCTTCCCCATTTGTTTGGTGTATTTGGTTTGGAACATTTTCTTTTGTTTTAAAAAATCTATTTCTTCCCAGAGCTTTTCGTTTCAGTTGTTTTGTTTCAGTCTTTTCTTTGGATCTTTCACTTTCTAAATACTGCATGTATTTTGCTCTAGCTGAAGAGGCAAAAAGTAAGGACTTTCAAGGACTTTTTAAAAATGGGGCGTAAAAATAAGGATTTGTAAGGACTTTTAAGGACTAAATGTAAAAGTAAGGACTTTTAAGGACTAAATGCAAAAGTAAGGACTTTTAAGGACTAAATGCAAAAGTAAGGACTTGTAAGGACTAAATGCAAAAGTAAGGACTTGTAAGGACTAAATGCAAAAGTAAGGACTTGTAAGGACTAAATGCAAAAGTAAGGACTTGTAAGGACTAAATGTAAAAGTAAGGACTTGTAAGGACGCGTACGAACCCTGTTGTATAGTATTCTCAGCCACTGGCAAAGTAAACCATAGTTTTTATGCAACACAAAAAAAAGAGACAGGATTTATTTGCAATAAATTTATTTGAGATAAACAGTATTCAACCAGTACCAGGTCATTTTATTTACATTATATTTCCTGGCGGTCAAAACATTTAATAATATTTACTCTGTGGAAAATGAAAAATGCAATGCCTGAGACTCACTCGAGATGAAGCCAAACATCACACGAGAGGTTGAGCATTAGTTCCTCCAGTCCATTTAACAAAAGGCAAAAATAATAATACTTCGAGGATAGCCCAGAAAACTGAAACTTACCAACAGCACTTTGATATGTTTCAGCAGTTATATACAGGGTTCCACACTTTTTTAAAAAAATTTCAACTAATTAAATTAGCCCACAAAAATAATTTAAACACAATTCTCACTAAAATAGACTCCTCTTTATAACTTAACAAATTTCGACATTTTTCAAAGGATCGTTCCAAGATCCACACACAGAACATTTGGAATAAATATACACAGGAACCCTATATACAAAAGCCAATACTTCAACGAATCTAAGAAATGAGGAAAAAAATTTTTTTCTAAGTCCATCAATGACACGCTTATGATTTTTTAAAATGTTAAACTCATGAGCTTCTATATAATCCGATCTACTGAATCATAGAATATTTCACAACCTAAACGAAGTGAGCCTCGTAAGTCGGAACACAACCACATGGAGAGGTAGCAAGCATTTGACAGGACAGATTTTCTTACACTGCAAGAATCAAATTCTGGAGGTACCACACACGAGCAGCAGCCAATTGAGGATTATTTTTAACCTTGAAATTATCAGCCTGGATAACTCGTCAAATTCCGTCCACATTCACTTGGATGCGGAGTAAATGTTAAGAAAATTTCAAAATTATTTCAAACGAGGGCCATTCTACACGAATGCACTAAAAACCCAGTAGGGTACAGTGGGATTTTCTTAAACAGGGTGTCTAAGTAACAATATTTTAAATTATAAAAATAATAGGAAGTTTAATTTCATAAAAGAAATATATTCAGAATCGCAGATAGATTTTCACACAATACGAGGCCAACTGCCTACCTGTGCATAACAAAATTCGTGTTAAATACTAATAATGCATTCTTCACATATGCTGTCACGAAAATCAAAAGTTCCATAAGCCAGTTTTCCCAAATGAACTCAAATTCATACCGCAACGCCACCTGCGTTGATTCACGTTTAATAATATCGATTTCGGGGGCGAGAGGAATCGCGAGAATATTCAAAAGAAATTAGACACCCTGGTAAAAGTAGTTCTGCTTGCTACACAAAATTAAAAATAGAGAATGATAAATGAAATGTATTGAGCAATCCACGTAGGAAGCAACGTTGCTAAGTGATGTCGCAGCTCTCACTTTCACAGTCTTGGCGCACTGAACCAGCAGTGGAGAATAAGGCATTTGTCACACCAAATAAAAATAGATTGGAGAGTCAAATCAGTAAAACTCAAGCAGCTAACAGCAATATATAGAAAACATTTGCAAATTGACATTTTTTTTCCTATCACAGCCTGTCAATGCGGCCATTACTTAGACTACAGGTTGGTTCGGCGCTTCTTCTTACTTCAGTGGGTGCAACACATTATTGCAGTTGAATTTAGACAAATAATATCGGATCTGCATTAAAATGCCATTTAGATCAATGAAACAATAACAAAATTATATTTCATACTAATGTATCTTTGGGCGAGTAACATAGCATTACATCAAGAAATAAAATTTAGATTGTTCGAAGAAATAAATACATTTTAAATTAACACAAAACCTGACATATTTGATTGGAGATTTTACCACTGCTGCAATGATGAATTTTAATAGGATTTAACAAGGTGGTTTAAAGTAACGGGCCATCAAAAAATGCATCCCAGCCCGAAATGCCATTTGTTTTAAATCTGCACGAGCTCCAAAGTTGGATTTCTTTAGATTTTTAAACTTAACAACTCTATAAGGCAATAGATGGAAGAAAGGGTATTTTAAAATTAATATATAATTAGATTTTTAGTATAGATAATCTACCAGCAGTTTTGTCTTTTATAACAGATATTCAGAAACTAAAATCAAGTTAAGCAGCAAGTTGTTAATAATCAACTTCAGAAAGAAACCTGTGTTTCACCCACCGTAACAATTCCAGAAGCACCGGCACGCCCACACCTTGAACACATTTTACAACCAATAATGGCCAGCAACAGTTTTCATCAGGCATATATACTTGACTGAGATACATAACTAGAATGTAAGAAAATATTTCATATATCTATGTATGCACAGCATTATTTGATAAGGCACCAGCCACGGAGAAGTTTGGTCCACTTCACATAAAAACATGAAAACTCCAAGTCCACACCTTCACGAGAGGGGGAAGACATGTCTAAAAAATATACAATCCAGTCGAACTGTCGTCGTCTGAAGGATAAAATTCCAGCAGGCTCTCTGATAGAGAAACAAATGTGTTATAGTTACAATGGGGAGATATGAGGAAGTCCTTGGCACGGCAAAAGTGGAGTTTCGTAGAGAACACTTTCAAAACAAAGGCACGGCACCATCTGAAATGGAAAAAAAAACATTAGTGCCATGGCGCAGCTGACAAATTACACATTACTTCAGTGTTTGCCTCTTGACCCTTTCGGGACAGGGGATACACATATGCATCGCTTAGGATAATCGCCCACGGCTGGGTGATGCATATATGCATCGCTAGCGAAATATCCCTGTGGCCGGCGATGCACATATGCATTTTGAGCTGAAGCAATTTTCACAGACCACAAGATGACATCCCGTCCATTTACTTTGAACTAAACATAATTATCGGAGCCTGACCTTCAGTTCATTCACATTGTGCCTGAATTTGGTATTTTCTCATCAACTGTTACAGGGGAGGAGCTAAAACGTAATATAAACAAACAGAGCCGGGATGTTTCGCTCTCCACGCGATTCACATTTCTTTATTTCTCCGAATACTTTTATGTCATTTCGCTATTATGTGGCGTTTCTTTTGGGTTTTACCGTCAGCCCAGTTACACATTGTGATAAGTTGTAAATTCTCGATTATCTGGCATTCAAGTATCCGAAAAGCTCAACTAACCGGAAAAATTAGAAAACTAGTTTCTAAAAAATTTTCGTCCACGCACCAAAATTTAGCACTCGTGCGCCGTTCCATTCACACAGACAATTTATTTCTGGAATGCAACGTCCGCTCTACACGGAGAGGTGTAGAAGGGGGAAAAAAAAAGGCATACAGTACAGTGACTTACACAGACTTGTTTTATGAGAGGGGGTGGTTCAAAAGCAAAACTGAGAACCAAAAAAAAAGCTCCACCTTTCGCCGAAAAACGAAATCGACAACCAGAAAAAAAAAAGGGTAAAGGGGCAGAATTGGTGAAAAAAGGCTATAATCTACCCCTCCCCCCCATTTTTTCCGTCACATTCAACTATCCGGACTTTTCAGGTATCCGGAAATCAGCGTTTCCCGAGCATGGCGGTTAGTTAAGCTTTTACTGTATATATAACGCGTACTTTGCTTTTTATTTCGACTCCAGTTTATTACGGCTAAAAAGCTTTATTTATGAGGGGAAGAATACAAATGAACCAATTAGCGAGACGGACAAGAGTGACGATTGATTTTCTAAAGAGTTAGAAAGTGATATTTCTAGCGATTTCTTTGTGTTGCTCCCTGCTTCGAGGTTTTTTACACTCAGTTTTCATTTTAAAATTTTTTATTTCTCCTAAATAGTCTAAGATTAATAAAAAAAAATACCACAAAGTTTATTTATATATTTCGCCTATTAAAATTTTAGAAGAATTAGAATAGTGCTTTCGAAAATTATTTCTCAAGGTAAGCAGATTTTTTATATATGAAGAGCAAACATTCAAACCGTGTTTTCTCCAAAAAAAGAAAAAATGAGTTAGTGATTTTTCTTTGAACTCAACATTAAATAGTACAACTGTATACTATTATTTTCAACTGAAACAAGTTTTATCCCATTATAAACCTACTTAGAAAATTGAGGTTTCAATCAAAAAGTATTACCTGCAGAGCTTGTTTACCGTTTCCTGAAAAATTGTATCTGAAGGAGAAAGCATGGTTTGAATGTTTGCTCCTCATATATTTTCATATGAATTAAAAGGAAATTGAGTATTTAATACTAATTTTAGCATATATCACAGCTTAAGTAATAATCTAAAATGGTACCAAAAATTACAGCATTAGGACTTAAAACTTTTTTCTTTCCTGAAGTTAGGCTTAGCGACGCAAAAAACCTGTCCTGTGGGACAATTCCTTTGTCTTCCACTCCGTCCCGTAAGAAGGTCTTTGACGAAGGCACGTCATCGTGAAAGGGTTAACAATGAAGTGCATAATGGACGATTTTAAGAATCTGCGTGGTTGCATCATGGTACTTCGCTCATGAGAAGTCGCTTATAAGCGAGCAACTTGTATTTAAGAAAGATAGGTATTAAATAAAGTACATACCAATTCTTTCCTACAAAATATGCACAACTTGAGAATAAAATTGAAAGGTCACTACAGCCAATTCTTCACAAGACCTAATTACAGTGACCTTCAATTCTAATAGTTCTCAAAGTAAACATCAGTAATACAAGACTAATTAATAGAAACATGATTTTTTTTCTTATTGTTAATCAAAATATAACAGAAAAGATTTAATAGACATACAGAGTTCAATTTTATCTCCCAGAAAATAGCCAAAAAAAAAGTATTGTTTACATATACCAAATAGGCATTTATTTAAGATTCAATTTTTATCAATTTTCAACTTTCCGTGAGCTTGTTTACCACAAAAGTGGGGAGAAAGGGAAACAAATTTATTAGTAAACAGGTGCAAAAAAAAAGCGATTACCTCATAATACGCTTTTCTATTTTTGTCAAGTATCGAATTACAAATTAAAATTATTACTTGAGTATTCTAATTATTAATTATAACTAAATTTAATTATTACTAAAAATTAATCTAATTATTACTAAAAATTATAATAGAATTACGTTCAGTTATCTACAAATCAAACCAAAGTACAAAAGTATACCATACCATCTATTACCAGACAAAAGATCAGTATAACATGAAATTCAGATGAAACTATTTTATAAAACAGTTCAGTTATTTTCAAGTTATAAAAAATATTTAAAAAGCTACCAGCGCTTAAAGTGATAACATTCTCAATCTAAACAGCTTTACTGTAGAAATTCAAGCACTTGATTAGAACTCATTAAGCAGATATGTAATTTTTAATTACTATCAAGATAGGCATTTTAAAATACATTTTAGGCAAAGTGAAGACTCGAGGCTTATAATATTAGATTTTAAAGACTTTGCTTCTCATACCGATTCAAGGATTTAAAGCAGATAAAAATTTATCCAATTTATCTCGTAACTTATATCGCAACTCCAACAATCGGAATAAAACATCATAGAAACAGATGAACAATGAAGTATCGGAAAGTTTTTCGAAAGTGATAAACTCTTAATTTCATTTTTGTAAACAATTTGTAGTTACAATAGCGACTTATTTAAAACTAGAAAATCACCCGTCATGGTACGACAGGTGCAAATTGCCTCTTCATTCGAGATTTCCCATCAAATTTGACGTATTTAAATAGATATATATGCGAGAGAAATGCTTAACATTGATTGAAACCAAATGAAATAAACATGTTTTATAACAGGAAATATTTTTTTCCATTTACATAATATTTCTTTATTCAAAAAATATCTTGGTAAACAACATTTCATGTGAAGCATTTTTCGTTGTTTAACAATTTTCCTTGTATGTCAGATGTCTAATCAAAACAAAATACTTCTCTACTTGTCAAACATTGCCAAAAAATATCAAATTATATCATCACGATTGCAATAAATAACAGATGCATCATGGCGTCCAAACTATATCACGCTCATGATATACTATTGACGTGATTTACTACTTTCTATTAATGGAAGTTAATTTGAAATATAGTATTAATACAATTTAAAATTTCTCGGGAACTGTTGATCATAGCGAGACACATTTTATATCAATCGATAGAAAATTTTATTTCCCTATTTTAGAGCTATTAAATTTGAAATTAGAACGACAATTACTCTTTTAAATTTAAAATTATTGAAATTTAGGTGCTCCAACAATGAAATAGGGCTGCTTAACGTCTCACAATGCTATGGCGCAAATTTTATTGTTGGCGACGTCAGAGTGTTACTGAGAGAGAGAGAGATCCGAGTTATTTTATTAGAACCTATCTGAGTAGCCATAAAACTTGCATTACACAAATCACGTTTAATAACAATGTGTTTCAACGACAAACCACCCTTTATTCATCTCTCGGAATTTCAAATAGTTTAGAAAAGACGAAAACATTTAACGAATTCCAGCCATTTCAATCAAGTCTAAAATCATCCAATTCACAACTGAAAAATCCAAATAATATTTTTTTTACACGTGAAAAGATTCAAGTTCCATTATTTTTTTTGTTAGAAATTAACAAAAAATATGCAGAAAAATTCGTATTTCAAGCTCTTAGAAAACATATTGCATGCAGATCCATACACATTTTAAAATTTTCAAAGGAAATAAAAAATCAGAATATGCATGCTCAAATAGCAACTACACTTAATTTTTCAAGTTCACTACATGTTTCCTTCCGAAAATTACTAATTTATTTCAAAAATTAGTATTAGACACGTCGCAAATCATAAATATGTAAAGGAAAAAAATTAGCATATTTTATTTTAAAGAAATTTGTGGTTTCGCAGTGAAACCAATCATGGTAACGAGCCATTTCCCTCCTAATAAGTTATCATCGAAATATAAATTAAATGCATAATTTAAATTGCAAGTATAGGCGAGTATTCAGGATATTCAACCTTCAAGAAATTCAATATTACTTTCGAAGATTCAATTTTAAAAATATGAATTTGTGAAAGAACCCTCATCATTTTGTTTTTAACAGAGATCAAAAGCAATTTAGCTATTGCAACGCCGATATCTTTGCGAATACTAACTGTAATGAACTGGAATTTTTATATAAGTTAACCTATATATCTGGCTCTCAAGTTACGAAAGAAAAATTACGCTACGTTTTACCCATTTGCAGTAAAAGAAATGCTTAATGTGTGGTTTCACTGCAAAGCCAATGAACACTAAAGGGTTGAAGGACAGTTTTAAAGCAAAGGTGATGGGTTAGGTTAGGTTATATTAACGTCCCGTTTTGAAGCAACACGAGGGCTATTTAGGGACGGACCTTGTAATTTTGAACCGCGGTCAGATGACGAGGACGACACCCGAGCTGGCACCCCCCTCTCCAAACTTCCGCGCCACACCAACGGGAGGACGTTTGGCCACTACGTATGATTTAGCGTGCAACAGGCCCCATACGCGGCGGATCTTCAGTGGAATCGGGTTTCGAACCCGCGACCTTCCGGTCCCGAGGTCGAGACCTTACCACTAGGCAACCGCGGCCTCCAAAGGCGATGGGATAAAAGACATTACGAAGAGAGTCTAACATAAAAACTCGATGGATGATATTCTGATTTTAAATATGTGTACTAAATTCTGCAAGTATCAATTAATACTTCAAATTTACTTATTTTTTACTTTTATGATTAAACAAATAAAGTCTAGAACTCAAAGCACAAGACTGTTCTCACCAAAGCTTCCCAGAGCATGTTCTGTCACACTGAGACACAAGGACTCCAGCCTTATGTTGAGTTCAGGATCATTGGAATCCAGTCCTATAATTAAGACGAAAGTTTAACAAAATCAATATTTAATTCTTTCAAAGAAAGCAGAAAAATAAAATGCATCTTATAACATTACAGTTGCAAATAATTCTATTCAAATTGTTATTTTGGGCACGACACTTGCAAATTTTATGATAACCAATTTTCTCATATTTCAGTCCAGTTTTACATAGTGTAATATTCGTAACGAATAAAGAAATATATATTTGTAGAATTATTAAAATATTTTAAAAGAAATTAATTAGATAAAAAATCGTTTGGTCATAAAAAGAAATTTAAAAATATCGTTTGGCTGCAGAAGAAATTAATTTAAAAAATCGTTTGGCACTAATTCTTTTCTAAAGGTTATAAAAATAGTGTGGCAACAATACATTTGTCTTTTGCTAATGTTGCCTAGCAACGGAGAAGAATAATTATGATCGAACATAGAATTCTATGTCAGTCGGTGATGTAACGTTTGTGATCCAAGTGTATGCGCTTGCTTAACATGTTTGTGCTGTGGAAGATGTCC
Source organism: Araneus ventricosus (assembly GCA_013235015.1). Lineage (NCBI taxonomy): Eukaryota > Metazoa > Arthropoda > Arachnida > Araneae > Araneidae > Araneus > Araneus ventricosus. The sequence goes on along the minus strand of BGPR01010991.1, from coordinate 33,763 downwards.
AATAGATATATTATTTTTAATAAAGAAGGCTGAAACACATCATAATGGATTTAGTATTTAAAGACTCTGGTAAGTTAAAGACAAAATGAACATGCATAAAACAGGAAATTCCCATAGAAATCCAACCTCTATAATGTCTAATATATACCTTAGGAATCCTCAGAGGGCAACTTAAGCTAAAATGTTAAGGAGACACATTGCCTTCTAAACACTTTATTTGAAGTATAATTGAAAAAGTTTTCATACTATTAAAACTTAATCGTATAAAGTCATCTTAAAGAGGAAGAAATTCATTTTGATCTGCTTGTTAAGAAAAAATTTAAATTTTAAAAATTCCCACTAATTTCTCAAATAAAAATATTTTTGCTTCAAATTTTATTTGTAGATTCACTGAAATATATTACAGTTTAGTTCAGTTATATTAACGTCCCGTTTTGAAGCAACACGAGGGCTATTTTGGGACGGACCTCGTAATTTTGAACCTCAGTCAGATGACGAGGACGACACCTGAGCTGGCACCCCCCTCTGAAATATATTACAGAACTGAGCATGGATTTTTAAGGTACATCTAATATTTGCTTAAATACAGATTTTTTACTGTTTTAAGTGGTGAAAAATGAGGGAATAAAGCACTTCCTTAATTTCCATCTTGTATATATAAAAAGATTTTGATTTGATGTGACTTTCTCTGGCACAAGATCCTCAAATGGGATAAGCTGCGCCGAAAACCAAGAATCTGTATAGAAAATAAGTGCTTAATAGAATCGTTAGTTAAAATCCAAGTAAAAAAGTGAGATGAATGAACCGACAGTACAAAGTTACTAAAACAAGACATTTAAAAGAGATCAGATCAAAGATAAGAAAACTAAATATCATGGAAAACACCAATGTCCTTCAAGTACATGAAGAGGTTAAAATGTGGAATTTGTCCCAATAAAAATGACAAGTCGAAACTGCTTGAGCAAAAGTACCTCAACCGACGTCTATCAACAGCCACACAGTCTGTTAAGATGTGTTTGACAGTATGTCACCACAATGGCTACATGTTGGAGGAGACTCCGCAAAGAGCAAATATTTATGTGTCAGTCGTGTATGCCCAATACGAAGTCTAGTTAACACGACGTCACAGCGTCTGTTAAGTTTCGTAACCCGATGCGAGAGAACCGGTTTAATGACATGGAGCTTGTTATTTGTTTCCATATTCCATTTTTCTTGCCACTGACAATGGCACCACTGATTGACGGCAGATCGCACATCAGCATAAACAAGTGGTCGTGTCAAGAATTCTGTAGCCGACTTTGCAGATTTGTCTGCCAATTCATTTCCGGTAATGCCAACATGGGAGGGAACCCATGAAAACAGAATCCGAGCCCCTTTTGAAAGTAAATGCCTATAGAAGTCTTTAACTTCTTTAATGAGTGGATTACGAGTTGAGGAGCTACGTAAAGATTCCAGAAGACTCATAGAATCAGTGTATAAAATGGATTTTCTAATTTCGTGCTCATCAATGTACTTGAGTGCAAAATAAACAGCCGTAATTTCTGATGAGAATACAGAAGTAAAAGAGTGTAGTTTATAACTGATGATGTGACCATTAGTAAAAATGTATATATAAAAAACTAAGCAACTGAATGCTTACTGCCTGCAAAGCTTTACTATACGCATAATGATAAACAAGTACAAGATATTTGAAAGCTCCATCTAAAAAAAGGAAAAAAGCCTTAGCATTTTGAAAACAATAAAGTTGAGAAAAGTCCAACGTGGAGAAAAGGCCCGGTAAATTTGTCATTTGCGGATGTTTATCATTGGTCTTCGTAAACCAAAAGCTAAATAACTTCTTTAATATTAAAAGGTGAAAGTTTAAAATTTTGATACAATACGTAGAAAGACAAGATCAAATAAAATAAAAATTGATATTTCAGCCATTTTTTAGGTAATGTGTCCCCCTAAAATAACAAATAGGCAGCGTTGAAATAATTTTGTTAAAAGCGGGGAAAAAAAGTTTAAAATATTCTTAAGTACTCAAATTCTATTGGTTTCCTACTAGACTACGAAAACCGATTGCTTTATAATTTTGGCCTCAAGATATAACATAATAGATATATCACCTGACTTTATTGCTACACCACAGCGAGTACATTCAGAACAAAACAAGTTTATAATTAACCAGTGCATAAATTGTTTTTCCAACGGAACTAGAATCAAACAAATGACTGTCCCATCGCTAAATACAAGGTAAACCCTAACATTTAAAATGCTAAAAACACTCTGTATAAGTATTTAAAGAATCCATAGTTCAATTATTTTAAATCTGGTTATCGAAATGTTATCAATTCGATGCCAGTACAATGTGTATAGAAATGTTTCATTAAAATTTCAAACCTGAACATAACTATAAAAAATAAAAAATTTTCAGGTATAAGCTTTTATTCATGTGAAAAAATAAACGCAAAAGTTGAAAATAATTTTTCCGATTACAATAAAATGCACGGTTCGTATAAAAACACAGGCACCTTATATTTTTGTGTGTATTTTCTTAAACAAATGGAATATACGTAGAAGGTAAAGGCGCTCACGCTTTCATTCGAACCATGCATTTTATTGTAATCGGAAAAATCATTTACTTTTGAATTCATTTTGACGAAATTATAATGTGATGACGGATTTTCTCATATTCAAAATCCACTTTAAATAAGCTTATACCTTAATTTTTTTAAATTTTATTTTCTACTTTTTGGCGACGACTGACACGAATACACACGACATGTTAGGCATAGTAAACCAAATTCAATTACCGAATTCTTCAATATAAAACGCATTAAATATTCGTTATGAATATTACACACAAGAAAAAAAATGAGACGCAGACGAAAAGACGAAACAAGACTCACTTCCCCCGATCTGACCTTTGACCTTCAAGCCACTCTTAAATGGGGGTGATTCACAAGCCACACCTCCTTCTATTGTATCGTCTAGTGGTGTTGTTACAACCCTACCTAACGCGAGGTTACCACATTCCAAACTTTATCGCCCATATATAGGGCTAAAATTTTAATATTTTGTTAGGTTTAAAATGGGTATAGATTGCAATCTTATTGCATAATATTGCATTGTCTCCGGAAACCCACCATTGTGCTAAATTTCAAAGCTGTAACTGGATTGGAAGTGGGCAAGAAATCGATCAAGATTTGATGATGCAACAGCCAAGTTGAATAAAAGCTTATAAAAAAATATTCAGGAACAAATTAAACTGTTTTCTAAGTAAATAAAGCAATGCATCCGATATAAATAATACAATATATAAAAATATAAATTTTTCATTAAAAATTGCACGATACGTACCATCTGAAACCTTGCCAAACAAGGACGCAGGCAAAGGATTCGGCCTCACAGGTGCCGAGTTGGTCCTTTGAACCAGAACATGAGGCTTCATGTGCTATAAAAAAAATTCAGACTTTCAAAATGTATATATACACGTTAAAAAATACCAAAAACACCTGTTCTTTGTCATAACCGTTAAAACTGTACATGCAATTCTACCATATCTTCAAGTTCAGAGAAATTCAACCCACTAAGGATTTTTATAATGTTTCTAACACAAGAACAGTATGATGAAAGTTTCACAGAGAAATATTCCTTCCGTAAAACAAGAATCACTGAACCCAAATCTTTATATGTAAAACTCAAAGTATATATCAGGGATGAGATTGCCAAAAAAGCAAAAAGTCTGAAAAAACGTGTGAACGACATTTGAGCGATAATACTCAAGAATTTCAAGTACAACAAATATTGTAAATGCTACTGGTATTAAATCTATCCTATTTATATACAGTTTTACCTTAATGAGAAAAAATAGTACGAATTAGAAAGACATTATGGTACCATTATAAAGCACACATCAGTAAGACGTCTGTTTGTTGAAATTAATCAGTGTATTTTTAAAATAAAAATCAGATTTAATACTCTGGATAAACATTCATTGAATTGAAATTTGGAATATTGAGTACACTTTTCTAGATTAAATGGAAAATAAACAACACAAAGAACAAAAGAAACACAAAAATGTATTAACTATATTAGTTACCATTTTTTTTTAATACAGCTCTCTCGAGCAGATCTTTTATATTATAAGAAGTTACTTTTCTTTTTGTGGATGGTTGCCTCTCTAGTTCGTTAGTAACTATTTGATTCGAGTTTTTGGAGCTCAGATCTTCAGATATATTTCAACCCTTATTTTGAGAAAGTTTTGATTAAAAAAGTCGGAAAATTTTTGAAAAATCAAAAAAGTTGGAAAATCCTCCAAAAGTCGGAAGAAACTCATCCCTGATATATGCGTGTTCCAGCATCACTTCCAAACGGCTAAAGGGATTTCGATGAAACTTGGTACGCATGTCACTCATTAACCCACTTGAAGTACAGGAGGGGTAAATAAGCCCCAACACAGGGTAGGGTGGGGCAAAGTTTCCAAAATGCATGCAACAAATAGGCTGATTGATTTGCTTAGTGATTTCAGACATGACACAGGCTTAGAACAAAAAAAAGCTGAACTTCATCAATAATGAATTATGTCAAACATAAATACCGAGAAATAAAATGAGTATGATTAATTGAACAATAAAACGGATAAATTTCTACAAAAAGTGCTGGAGATTTAAAAAACATTGTGGAATTTTTACATAAAAGAAAATCAAGAATGATAAAATCCGATGCCGAAAAAGCTGAAATCGGCGTTTCCGCTGAAATGTGTCACGTCTGCGATTTTGATGAAATTTGGTACCAGGTTTGGCACCAAGAAAATATCACTAAAGGTAGATTTATTGTTACAAATAGTATTGTTATACACAGATTTCACTGTACTGTTTTTGTTTATTTGAAATTTATTTTACGCAGAATGCCAACAAACTGTTAGTTGTTAATATATTATTGAACGAAGAAAATAGGTAATGAAATAAAAATTTTATGAAGATAAATATTTGGCCAACTGTCCTCATTCACAATTTAAATTGCCAAAAGTTAAATACAATTGGTACAGAGAGTGACAAGAGGAAGATAACTGAATTAGGAGTGAATTTTCCGATTTATTACACGTCCTAAAGTGATATTAATCTTTATTTTAAGGGAACTAAGATTTTTCGTGGTATCAAAATATTGATGTTTCAATTGCATCCTCGTAGAATAGCGTACAATTAACAGATTCCGGAAACTAATATGTATAGATTCTAAAAATTTCGAAAGCTCATAACTTAAGTTTTAAAAATGTAATGGAAAGGATACAATAACATATTATTTTGCACTTAAATATACAGTTGTTGCATTATTTTCAAAAAAAGGTTTTAAAAATTAGGTACGCATGATGAAAAAATTGTTTTTAGTGTTTAGATATTGAATTCTATATTAAATATATCTGTAAGCATTATGCCTTTGCGAAACCTTTTTTACTTATTTCCGTGTAGTATATTTTTATGACACTTTTCTTAATGAAAAATATCATTTGACTCGCACTTCTGTTTCACATTTACTATGTAATTAGACGACACCTTTACTACAGTTAACCATTTAATAGCGGGTGTGGTTTATAAATCATATATATAACAAAGTAATCGCAATTTTTTTAAAAATTTTCCTCTACCTCACAAGGTTTTGATAAGAAAATGACCGGGCAAAGCCAGGTAATCTGCTAGTATAATGTACAGAAGGAAAATAGTGTTTATATAGAGAAAGCTAAAATTTCAGAATATTTTCCCCATTTGCTGTTGAAATTCCAATAGGAATAACGAGTATGTATGTGCCAACATTGGTATTACAATTTACATCTGGAACAGATGCTCAGAAAAGGTCTCATTTGTAGTATAAATAAGACTCTCTAGAGCACCAGAGCATAATCAGATGCAGCTTCTATAGTACTTAACTCGATCGAACTAGAGGTTAGAGATCCTTCTTCATTCTCGTCTACACAATGCTCGAATTTAAAACTCGATACGAGCAGTTTCTACAAAGAATCCGAAATGAACTTCATTCCGAAATCGAGCATAACTTGGTGATGATCAATTAAAAAAATGCCGACATAATAGCTACATAGTTGGAAATAATTATTTCAATATACTTCAGTAAACTTAAGATAATTTATTCAATGGCGCTACGATAGTCCAGCTAAAAAAAAAGTACCATAGAATCGTTCTCAACCAGCAACAACAAACCTCGCTGATAATGGATAATTTAAATTCCTCAATTCTCCTGCCGCTCACAGTTTTAACAATGGCTTCTTTTACTATTCATATTTCCAAATACAAATTAAAAATTTATAAAACATTAAAAGTTGATTTTACCTCTTGTAAGCTGGGCCTTTTAATGACAGCAGAGAGTGGGCTGCGCTGGGCAGCTGGGTAATTGGGGGGTACCATGCGTTGGGGTTGATATTGGACGGGGATGCGACGCCGTATGGAACCACACGGTACAGAGTCTTGCTCGCCATTTCCGTTATGGTAGCTGCTCCACTTGCTGCAACAATTAGAAAGGCATCAGAATAAGAGAAATTGTAAAAGGCACTTCATAACACTGCAGCAAATTTTTGAAATTAATTGCAAATATGAACACTCTCGATTTAAGTCCATGATAAAATTGTTTTTTTTTTTATCAAGTGGTTTATTATATCAGTCTATTTCCAATCAGAATACAGAGACATTTCTACACCAGTTTTACTATTTTGAGTAAGAGTTTTAAGTTTCTTAAACAAATAATGGTCTCGGAAAGTTAAACATCTGAACGAGAGCTCCACTCGTTTTTTTAACTAGGAAAAGCCTGCAATTCAACGACAGCTTAAAATTACAGCTACTGAATATTGTGGGCACCAAGTCAGATACAAACAAAGATTTTTAGTCAATGAATTCAGACTTTTTAATCAAAAGCAGTAACAAATATTATAACTATATTAATATAAGATTTTTTTTTCCCAGACTGATATGCAAACAAAACTATTGAATCCAATAATGAATACTGGATTTTAAATAAAACGTATTCGGGGCATAATTTACAGCATTTAAAGAATACGAGTATAAATTCAGTCCTGAAGCTTAAAAATTCTTAATAACTTGAACACTGAAAGGTTACACAAATATTCCAAATTCAGCAAAGATTAGATATCTATCTGAATTAAGTGTTTTATTTTATGCCGATTACAAAATTATTAATTGTTTGAGTCCAATTCAAAAATACTAAACAAATGCATTGTTTTTATTGTGCAAGAAGCAAATTACAAATAAAGTTGTAAAAAATTATATGGAAATTTTCTTTGAACAAGTAGTTTCATTCCAGAAGTTATGAGGCAATTCTTGTACCAACATTAGATTTTTGCATAAACAGACAAGTCAAATACAATAGTAGAAACTTTAAAATCCTATAGAAAACCCTTGATCTTAGGAATATCCTCTCAGAAAAATGAATGCACTTACCGAGAAGTGATAATTTGCACTTTAAAATTCTTTGCAATAGTTTATTGGTACAAATAAGAGCACAAACAATCGATAAAGGAATTTCAGCTTATGTTTAAAGAATTTAGACCATGAACTTCAATTCAATACAGAAGCTATTATATAGAACTATTCATCGGTTAAAAAGCATATTATATATATATATATATATAGATTCATTTCCCATTAATCAAATTTAAAAGATCCAGTAACTTAAAGAAAATACACAATATTCAGAATTATTTAATTTACAAAACTGCAAAGAGAACATTAGTAATATTAATATACATATTTATCCTGAAATTGTAGTAACGGTCACCTGCTTTGGCAATGTGCCAAATAGACTCTGACGCCCCGTCTGCATCTATAACACACCATTTTGAATTAATTTAGACAGGTTTTACGAGCCGAGGTTTTTTCATTTTAGCTACTTTATCAACACACGGCAAAAAAAGATTCCGTTACCCGTTTATGTCGATTCAAATGAGTCACTTGATTTACTTAATGAATCCTTCCATTATTTGTGATGCATTCACTATTTGTTATCTTTAAAGTTTTCACTAGTTGCTTTTAATTTTTGATTAATTAATTGAGTTAATTATTATTTGATTTAAATAATAATTGATTAATAATTATTTGAGTGTTGGTAAGCAAGTTCTGTTTAAGCTATTAAAAATAGTTCTTTCATAATTCTTGTGGCACATGCTTTTATTTTGTAATTTTCGTTTCCATTAAAATAGTTATTTCTTTTAATTATGCAAAATGAAATTAATTGTTAAAAGTAAATTATTTATTTCATGCTATGAATTTAGAATAACTTGGTTTCTGTTAAAAGGGTTCTTTCTGAAGATTAGAATTTGTGGTGCATTCTATTGCGAATCGCTATTTGTTCCAATCCGATTTTAGTCATAAATTTTAATATATTTTGCAAAACTAAAGTTAGTGTCAATTGATTCATCATTTCTGTTTTTCATACTTTTTTAAAAAATTTCTTAACCACTCTGCCAATTGCACGAGATTTTCTACTACAACTTTCGTCAATAAATCTGTGACAATCCGATCCGAGATATTGTTGGCAAGCTAAAAGCCCGTCTTAGACGGGCACAAATCTTCTAGTGAAGAATTATTCAAAAAGATGAAAACTCACTTCCTCTGCCTGTTGTCGAGAGAACGCCGAGGAGGAAGGGGGTGGCAGGCCTTCTGGACCTGCTGCTTCCAGGAGAAGAGTCGACGCTTTTGAGCAGGGGTGAAGGCCTAAACAAAGGAAAACCACGGTTCTTACTGATTTTTTAAATTAAAAATCAAGGAGTATTTTCAAAATTTTCAAGGAGTCAATATTTACACATGAAAAGGGGTTCCCTTTCTAAAGTACACAAAAATTATATTAGAGTATTTAAAACATTGCTAATAACTCAAATGTGGTTATATTAATTCTTTTATAAGTCTTTACGAAGCTGATTTATCCAAGAATGCCATGTTAAATCTATTTATATGAAAGCAGAGTGGCGCCGCTTAGACACAATTTTTTTATAAAATTATACGACTATCCCAAAAGTTCAAATAGTTCTTTACATACCATGATTTATCATTTTTCAAAAAAAAAAAAAAAAAAAAAAACCGTTTCCATTATTTTTTTTTTAGAATTTAAATTCCTAAATAATTTCCATGCCTCACTGTGCACCTTGTGTAATGCACAGTGATCCAGTATTTAAAATATAGAGGTGCAAAGAGACACATCGATTCTAGATATTAGAAACTGTTTTTTGGCATTTTCATTGCTTATAAAATAGTATATGAAGAAAATAAAATTAGCAACATTTCGTGATTATTAAAACTAATTTAGCTAAAATTGATCAATAGTATCCATTTTCCTTCAACTCCACCATCACAATATATCTCCTTTACAACAAACAATACGTTACAATTTAAAGAAATACAGTTAATGTTGCAAAATAATCCAAGAGAAATAACATTCTCAATTTGCAGCATTCTATTGTTTTGGTTATTACTGATTGGCATTTAATACCAATTATTAAATTTTGGATACTGCTAGGAGATGACATCAAACTGTAGAAACAGCAACGCAAAATGCTGGGCAATTGATACGGCGGCAATTTAGAATCCTTTTTATCGGTGAAACATAGTACACATTCAATAAAAGAAATGTTAAAAATTGAAAATCAAGGAGTTTATAAGGAGTAAAACCCAAAATTCAAGGAGTTTCCACAGTGCTTGAAAATTAAAATCATTTTCAAGGAGCGTATGAACCCTGTACTATCCGATTGGCTGGAAGTACCAAGCGTAAGTCGCATCAAAACTCTCGATCATTTTATTGTGTCAGCTAATCTTAATTACTTCATTTTACTAATCCAAGAATCATATGATTTATTTGTTTTATATTTTTGATAGTCACGCATATATGCTTAAATCTTTAGTTAAAAAACACGTTATTCATCTCGCTCAATTTCCTGCACGTAGTTTCACTAAAAATCGAGGGCGAAATCAATATATATAATTCTAGGTTGTCTTTTTTCATAGTGTAATAGTATTTAATCAAACTATCTTTTGTATTTCATTTGTATGATTATTGATAAAGCAATTTGATTTTAATTTTTAGATTAATATTTGTATATATTGAAAGTATATACAAATATTAATGTGTATGTTCGATTAATTGAAATATACATGTTTTGATTTCTTTCTCAAAACTCTGGGCTTTTTTATTTTGTTGAAGTCGTGTCACGGGCAACACTGTGCGCATACCATTAGTAATTTATATGAATGGTCTTACAATTTCAGTATTTTAGCATGTTCGTGCAGGCTCCGAAATTTGCGTTATTCAAGTGTAAACACCCGATGGGTCACGCTAGCGTGAACGTGTTGACTAACTGCCAAAATATTACGAAATAAGGACATTCACAATTCAGAAATCTACAAATTCCGACATTTTTTAATAAAAAAAACAAAAGATATAAAGACCTTTTTCATGCATTACTGTAACTAAATCCACATCTTTTTAAGTAGTTTAGTCATTATCTAAATTGAACCAAATTTAAAATGTTCCCTAAAAACGGTAGAAATTTACAGATTCTACATATCTTTCGAAATTCCTACAGTAAAACAATTTTGCATCATGACATTATGAAACTGAATGGAGAGAAGATTACCTCGTGGCTAAGGCACTTGTCAACAATCATCACGAAAAAGTTTAAATCTTCATCTTGATTTGGCGAGATCAACAGTGATGAACAAGCTAAACAGAAAGCACATGTTATGCATTGGATTTAATATTTCTATTACATATTTAAACAACTTGGTTAATTTGTACAAAAATTCACTACGGAATTTTAGATTTTAACAAAATAATTACAGTTTTAGATACTTTTTTTAATTTTTAAACCTTGAACGCTTATAAAAATTAAATATTTTACAAAATGCAAATATTTTTTTTTAAAGAAACTTTCATCCAGAACCAAATCGAACGGTACTTACGTATTAACGCCACCGAGGCTACAGATTGGCGGTAATGCGCCAATGAAGAGCAATCTTTTTTACAAAACCCGCCAAATTGGCGTTAATACGCAAGTACAAAAACCGCCAAGTTGGCGCCACTTAAAAACCGCCACATTGGCATAAATACTTAAGTACAAAAACCGCCAAATCTTTAGCCTCGGTGGCATTAATACGCAAGTACCAATCGAACAGTTTTATTATAAACAAAGTTATCTATAATATGATCTCAAATACAAATTTAATTGAACTCAAACAATTACAGAACTACAATTCCCCTTGTTATGAAAAGCAATCAAATACAGTTTGTTTATTGCATAATTTCGGAACGGCTTCGATACACGGCATGGCTGGCGATAATCTTGTATTGGTGACTTTTTATCGCTTAACCGAACATCGTATCATTAAGTCGCCAAAACAAAATTAATTGCCAATGATGTCATAATATCAAAGCTGTACCACAGTTTCATCCTGAAATCATTGTTCATTTTAGCCGAATGAAACGGTTGAAATCTAGGAGTTGGTACACACTCTTAAAATGCTGCCAAGTCGCCAAAGCCAATGCATGTAATACTTGCATTAGATTTGGCGACATTTTAAGAGTGTGTACCAACTCCTAGATTTCAACCAATGATACATTTCATTCTTTGTCCTGCGTAAGAAGCAGTAGGTGTATACTCGTTGATTGTGAATATTGCGTTATAACAGAATTTGTAATAAAGTAAAAACTGAAAAAGTTTGGACTAAAAAAATTAGGATCGACATATTGCATGATTCTTGATCATTCCAATGCAGATACTGCATTGGAATCAGAAATTTGACTAAATCCTATTAAATATGAAATGCAAAAATTATGTGCATTATTCTTGTAAAGGTAATCGTAAATTTTAACCCTTTTTATTCAGACACATAACATTGAGTATATACGGACAAAAGCACAATTATTTACAAGGAAACAGAATATTTACATTCACAGGCATAGCAAAATGGTTCGTAGTCTGAATTCCTTTTTTGAACAATAAACTAAGCAGAAAAGTAGTTGAATAATCTTAACTAATTGAACAAAAGATAAAACATGATCAAATTAACTAAAACAGGAAGTGGATAATGTAATGGCAGTGGCAACAATTACAATGAAGGATTGGGAAAAAAATCTAAAAAAGCGTACTAAACTAAAATATGGAATGATAAAAATGACGCACATAGAAGAGGAATTTCTCCGAGATAAGAAATTAAACAAGCGTAACTTCATAAATAGTTTGTACAACTATTAGAAATCCAAGCTAGATAAATTGATATCCTTTAAGTTTTGCTCACAAATACTATGAAGCAGAAGGAAGGCTGTAATGAAGGTTATGTGCCAATTTCATAATTAATTCTTTATTACTTAAAAACTGTGTTTGCATATACAGAAAAGATTTTATCTTTAGTGACACCATTCATCAAGTATTTTGAAACTATGTTATATAATATTAATCTAAATTTAATATAATCAAAATATCTAAATTTAAAAAAGATCTAATATTTTCAATCATTTTAATTACCTGCCTCAGAATTGCAACTTGCAGAGTTTAAATTTTGCATCATTCTTTAAAAATTTCTAATAATTTATGAAAAAAATTGCTTTCAAAGGTTTTTAAAAACTGCCAACACAATCCAATTTTTTAAATTCTCATTTTAAATAAAAATAAAGTTGCAGACAAGAGGATTTTGTGTATTTATAGTACTTTACACAAGGTGTTTTTTTTAACAATCAAATATTGTATATATATATTTTTAATTAATGTGCATGTTGACATTCCATCAAGTGCTAAAATTAAATATATTTTATTTTCCTCATACATAATACATACAGCACACAGCTGATTTGAGATGTGGTAACTGCACCTTTGTTAAGTTATAAGCATTTCAATTTTTTTTCACAAATACTGAAATATAAGGAAGTATTTTATATTATTAATAAATAGCCTAAAAATATTTTCATTCCGAACATCAGCTAGTAAGAATATTCCATTTTTGACTTGGCCAATAAAATAGACCCAATTTGAACCCTAAAGAAAATTTGTAGTACCCATTTGAAAGATTTTATATAAAGGAGATTGCCTATCAAATAAAAACAAAGCATACAATTGCTTGTTAATTCCATAGATTTAAAAAAAAAAAACAGTTTCAAATCTTTTCCAATTAGAAATCTTATTGTAATGGGGGGAAAAAGGTTACCTCATGGAATACCAATATAATTACATTCGATGTCAGCCTAGAAGAATATTATTAATTCTACATTCTTTAGTATAAAAAAGTTATACCCTAAAGTACTTGAATTACGTTTCTTTAAATTTAGCATTAAATTCTTACAAAAAATATATAAATATTTGCATTTAATGATTTTTTTTATGAACATGCAAGGTTGAAAAATATAAGAGTTTCAAACAGTATCTACAATTTTGGCAACTATTGATATAAACTAACAATTGCAACTCGCCGATGTTTTTCAGCAAACAAAGATTTTCAGTAGTTACTATGAATTTACAACAAACTAGTGTGGACAAACCATTAATATATTAACATTTTGTTCTTGTTTCAAGAAAAATTTAAGCATTTTGTTTTTATTTGAATAAAATGATCACCACATAATGAAAGAAACAGTAACTGCATTTGTAATGCAGAGAATAGCATTAAATACCAATAGAAAGTTTAAAATCCCTGAGTAACACTTTCTTCCTACCCCCCCCCCAAAAAAAAAGAAAATTAGGTGATCTGAAACCAAATACACAAATGAAGTATTGAAGTTATTTATAAAGTAAATTTAAATTGTTTTAAATAACGACGAATTTCTTTTACTCTTAGTTATACTCACAAATGCACTGTATGCCTATTTAAAACAAGCCCATTTGAGGTTCAGTTCAATAATTTCAAGAAATCCTATCTAGAAAAAACAACAGTAACTAGATCACTGTAAACCAAGAATTTTCCCAATTATTTTGACCCTTTGCACTCCAAAAACCAATCAGATGCATACTGTACTACGCATGCCACATCCGCAGATTAAATTCCTTAAAAGACTATGCAATTACTTTGATTAGTGACCAAAACAAGTAGTAACCGTCTCGGTAAAGTCCCGTCTCAACTGTTTTAATAAAAATTGCACCATCCGCGTTTTGAGGGTAAGGTATGCATGCGACTTGCGTCGTCTTAGTGAAGCATTAAGGGTTAAAATTTCTTTTATAGACTACAGGTAGAGGGGCACAAAATACTGGCAAGTTCACATTTTAATTCATCAACAATCAGTGTCCTAATCATATGATAGTCACATTTCATTTCCATGGCTAAGCTGACTGCATTCTATTGCTTCTTTCGTGCTTCGTCTAAAAAGTCGTTATGTATTCCCAAACAGGTTTCAGCTGCAATATATACCATCCATTAATCAGATTTTTAAGTCAAAGTATCGTTTTCAAAAAAAAAAAAATTACTTTGAATTTTTTAAGGCAATGCAGGGAATTCGAAAGTAATTATTACTATTAAAATTATAATTTTTAATATTTTACTACATTTTAAAAATCTTAATATATCTATGAAATTTTTTTTTTTAAATCAATGATTCTACTGAAAAACCCAACTAAAAAAATAATAGGAATACTACATCACAGTTATCTTAATCTTGGCTTATTTAACATAGCTTAAAAGAATTTTATTGAAATCCGAACTTTAAATTGAGTTTGGTGATGAAAAGTTAAGACATCTACATCTCTCTAAAAATACTGAACTTAAGATCCAAGCCTGCATTTCCCGAATTTAAAAATCCCTTACTACGTTAGTGAAGAATAGTAATACGGTGAAACCTCTCTGAGCGGCCACCCCTCCGCTCCGAGAAAAATTGGCAGCTCAGAGGGGGTGGCCGCTTTGAAGGGTTTTCGTTACAATTACAAGATAATTGCTATAATACATAATATAAACACCTTGCTTAAAGCTGTTGCATTGAGCACGCAAAAAGGTTTTTTGTTATCGCATTTTGTTTAAATCTTCTGTATCTTTTTTTACCCTTTAATTTATATTTCTATTATTTGTTTCTGTATTATATTAGAAATAGCTGCATATGCACCATTCTATATATTGCAAAGAGTTAATTAATTTTTGACTAATTTATAGTTAATATCTTTGTTAAATCTTGTTAATTATAACTGATAATATAAACAAGTCTGACACATATTTCTTATTTAAAATGAAGTTTGAGACTTATCTAAAGAGAAAATAGTACTTTATGTAATAATTTTTTACATTTTTTGAAGAAAAAAAAAGATACAACGTGTGACTGTTTTAAGTTTTTATCCTTCTCGGAAAAAAAACTTTTCAGGTTCGTTTTTCAGTTTAAAAAGTAAATCTCTAACCGATGCTTTTGTTAAATGGGATGGGCGAACCCACCCGGCGGCCGTTCAGAGGGGTTGGGTGGCCGTTGCTAGGGGTTATTTTAACATTAGATCTATGGGCCGAAAAATCCATGCCACGAAAAATTGGCCGTTAAAAGGGGTGGCCGTTCGAAGAGGTTTCACTGTAATTTCAACTAGGTCCCAAACTGGTACAATTTCAAGCATAAATACATTCTACATCTCGGCAACCAGAAAATAAAAAAAAAGCGAACTTGCAAAGAAGAAATGCTTGCTTGCAAAATTTCAACACATCAGTATGTAGAGTCAATATAACTCACTTTTTCCTAGCAGTCTCGTCATTTGTCCTGGAAGGTCTCCTTCGGGCACGTGCGATTCCTGCAAAGGAGGACTCGGTGGAGCACTAGGAGGATCGGAGCAAGACGACTCGGACTCTCCACCGTTGCTAGAGCCTCTGGGGTCTCCCGAGTAGTCGAGGTAGCTAAAGGACTTTATAGGCGTCTGTAGCAGTGCCTTGATTTCATTCAGAGCAGAACGGAGAGTACCCTCACCATCTTGGATGTCCTAAGAAAATAAAAGTATTCTATAATTTCCACATTAAGATTTTAAGAAGTAAAACGAATCGGGTACTACATATACCGAAAAAACTCGAGTGAGGGTAAGAATTTATTAACATTCTTATTCGAACAAGTTTTTTATTTAGTTTATAATGTAGTTTATTCAATTATGCATCGCAAACTACACACAATTGGGTAAAATTTGCAGTAGTTAACTCGAAATCCAGAAACTGGTGGCTGGTTTCTTCTTGCATAAGTATATATATCAGCAAAACAGGCAACTCAAAGAAAAACACATTAACTTAAAGATATCAAATTCAGCCAGTAGGCAATTTCACAAAATAATTAAATATAGAAATAGATTTTTTGCCTTCTTTTTATGATCTGCAACAATCATTCATGTTTAATAACTTTTCCTTTCAAATCATGAATGACTATAAATGAAATTTGTAATTAACTAATGAAATTAATCTTTTAGAAAGAAACCATTGAATTCTGAAAAAAAAATAACTAGAACTTTAAGTTTTATACAAATAGTCGTTTACTAAAATATTGCACAAATATTTTCAATGGGTTCAAGTCAATCTCAACATTGAGACCTGCTTCCTTCAGAAAGAAGTAATATACAAGTGTAGAAAAATCGATTTTTTTAGAATATTACAGAAAAGCTAAAACAACATTCCGAGTACATTTCATAGCTGAATGTTTTACAAGTTTAAGAAAGGAAATATCAAGCTAGTGCTTAATACAGCATATTGCAAACATAGATAAAATAAAATTAAATCCATTGAAATGAAAATTCAACACATGTCAAGAAGGTGCAACTATGTAGATTTGATTAGATTTTTCTTTAAAATGTTAATATGCAACAGAAACTAGAAAAAAAAAATCTTAACGAGACTATCCCCAATAAATAACATGCAAGTCACAATTACTAATACAATAACCCAAATCTGTCTCTCCGTAACTCTGACATCACCAACGATAAAACTCGCGCTATAGCACTGCGAGACATTGAACAGCATTATTTCATTGTTAGATAACCTAGATTTCAGTAATTTTAAATTTAAAAAGTAATTCTTCTAATTTCAAATTTAATACCTCTAAAATAGTGAAATAAAATTTGCTATTGATCGAAATAAAATTTATCTCACTATGATCAATGGTTCCCGAGAAATTTTAAAATTATATTAATCATATATTTCAAATTAATTTCTTGATATAGCTATAATACCTTAGAAGTTAAGGTTATATAAGGTATTGTATTAATATCAGGTATAAGGTATATTAAATCTATAAGGTACCTAAAGTAAACTATTTTTTGAATAAAGAAATATGCAAATAATATGTAAATAAAAAATATACATTTCCTGTCCTAAAAACATGTTTATTTGTTTTCAATCAATGTTAAACATTTCTCTCGCATATATATCTATTTAAACACGTCCAATTTGAAGGGAATCTCTCGAATGAAGAGGCAATTTTCTAGTTTCTAAATGAAAAGTAATAGTTTCTCCAGATAGCATAAATCAAGTGCATATTAAATCTAAAGCATAAAATTAATACCTTTTCTAAACTCCTTAGATTTGACTGCCTCTCGCGGAGTTTTTGAATACTGAGAACAATTTTGTGTCTGGCTCCTTTCGTGATGTTCTGTAAAAAATAAGTTTCATTAGATCAGTAATGGGTCAACTAATCAATATAAAGCAATTAAAATGTTGACTCCAAAGCAAAATTCTTGGCTTATCCCATGGCCACAAAAAAAAATATTCCAACTACACTAAAATCTACTATTACTTGCTTATTTTACATCTTACCGGGAATCGATTAGCTGATTATGGTATATAATTATAAAAATGCCAATTTTTAGATAAGCTAAGTCAAGTAAAGAGCTGCCTACTAATCTTTTAGTCTAGAGTTTTATAACCTGCATCAATATAAAATTTGAAGATAAGAATAACAAGATTAA
Organism: Araneus ventricosus; assembly: GCA_013235015.1. Taxonomy (NCBI): domain Eukaryota; kingdom Metazoa; phylum Arthropoda; class Arachnida; order Araneae; family Araneidae; genus Araneus; species Araneus ventricosus. The sequence continues at coordinate 15,879 of BGPR01010991.1, read as the reverse complement.
TTTAAGATAAGAGTAAAATTGAAGATAATCTCGTGAAATATCTCACTCGTGCAAATCTATGAAAGTGAAACTATCAAGTTCGTTGCTTGAATTATTAATCAAAGATTTGTACTTTCAGATCGTTACCAGAGAAAATCTTACAATAGTATAGAACAGTATAACTGCATCAAGTGAACTAATGGTGGTCTTGCACTAATGGTATGAGAATTTATAATAAATTAAAATGTTCTAATCACAGGGTTCATACTCTATATATGATAGTAAAATTCAGGAGTTTCTAAGGATTTTTTCAGGAGTACAGTACAGAAAATTCAGGAGATAACATGGGGGGAAAAAATCAATTGTAGGGGAGAAGGAGGTAGTGTGGACAATTTTTATAAAATTGACAAAAAAAGTATACTAAATATCAATTCTCCCATCTTTCCCAATTGCGGTGACTCAGAACATGCGCGGTAGACTCTTTCGGCGCTTAGTAAGGTCAGAAGTAAGAATTCCAGATTCCAGCGACTTTCTATCAATAAGGAAAAATGGAAACGTCATATTTTTATGTTTTACCATAATTTTATCTTTTGCTCTTCGATTGTAATTTTTCAGGAGACAAAAAGAAATATCGGAATAAAAAAAAATTTTCAGGAGTTTTCAGGGCGCTTAGGAAAAAAAAAGCAAAATTCAGGAGTTTTTCAGGAATTTCAGGAGGAGTACGAACCCTGTAATCAGAATAGACAATAAAAAGACTCGCATTAGTGGATTGGAAATTTGCAAAACATGTTTACAATTTTACAACAATGAATAAAGTTCTAGTGCTTAATTTATTTCAAGACATTCCTAGGAACAGTATTCTTGTCAGAGCTAATTAAGCCGTTTTTAAATTTAATAAATTCATGAATAAATCTGAACAAAGATTCGGGAACTAAATCCTGTACATTGCCATAGATTTCTTGATACAAGATCACAAAAAAATCCAAATGATTCAGGAAGTACATACAAAAGAAGTTTAACATGTTAACACTCACACACATTTGCAATTTTATAAAATAGTAATAACTATGAGTTTTAAATTGCCTTGATTTGTTTGAATGTAAACTATGCAATTTGAAGAGAAAAAAAACCTCAAAAATTATACATCTTCAAAAAACATTTGTCAAAATCAACAAAATATTGAGTATTTAATTTACCATTTTTTCTAGTTTTTCTTCTGTGATGTCCATCATCTCCTCATATGACATGTTCTTGAAAATATATGCATATTTATGTAACCTGAGTCCCTTAAGCCAGCTAGGAACATCTAGTAAGAGTCAAAATAAGTTATTTTAAATTGAAACAAAAATTCAGAATTAAATTTAAAATATTCCAAGTAGAATTTTAAAATAAGTCATACTTAATAAGCACAATATTGAAACTGATTTATTGCTGCTATATATTGAACCGCTTTATGTTTTTTTGATCCAACAAGCAATAGTTACAATGAGAATAAAACAAATTTTTCAAAGAAAGCGAGAATAGAAGGAGTTTCAAAGCAACTACAACGCGAGAATGAAAGGAGTTTCAAAGCAACTAAAAAGCGAGAATGAAAGGAGTTTCAAAGCAACTAAAAAGCGAGAATGAAAGGAGTTTCAACACAACCAATAATATGTTAATGCTTGAAAGATGCCTTCATTTTCTTAAGTCACAAAGCACCAACCAGACCCTAACATGCAAGATTTGTGAATCAGCGATACTGATTGATATTGATGGCACAATATATCCTTCCAATTAACCTTTGAATAAACAACAGCTTTTGGTCTATTCAGCACATATTGACAGACCGATTTCCATGTGGCATTATCTTAAGAAAGTAACCAAAATTCACTTCTTTGACACAATCAGAATGAAAGCAATAAATTGTGCAAGATTTTGAAACGTTTTTAATGAATGAAACCATGTTAGACATATGCATCTAATTCTGAAGCATGCACAGAATATAGTTGTTAACAGTACAACAGAACATTTTATATTTAAAAATCAAATATAATTACATGATTTAAGCTATAAATCCATATAAATAAAAGTGAATTTCATAAATAGTTTGTATGCTATAGAAATCAAAACTACTAAATAGATTGAAATTTCTCACAAATTCTATAAAGCACAAAGGAAGATTTCAGAGAAGGTTCCATAATTTTACATGAAAAATTTCCATATTTCCATGAAATACATAATTTTAACGTAGGACTACATTCCTCCCATTGGGGGTCTTAGGAAGGAATTCGATTCACAAGCCAAAACACCACAGAATAAACGTATGGGAGATCCTCTATATTTCGTTAACTACATATGTTAAAAACATTAATGTCTTATTTTAGAGATAAAGGGTAACGACAGAAGTTACAAAAAAAAAAAAAAAAAATTAAATCAGAAAAAAAAAGTCACATGAGTAAAGTAGTCCTACACCTTTAATATCAATGGCTGTTTGAAAAAGACAGCATCCTGCGATTTTTCACCAATTAAAAACTATGTTTCCATATATATATATAAAACAATTTAGCTTTAGTGTTGCCAATACCGTTCAAGGAAAATACTAGATTTTATGATTTGCCTCCTAATTGCCACTCAATATTTAATTAAATGATATAATTTGTAAAAATTGTTAACTTAAGGAAAAAATTAGCTTTTGGTAGTTTCAAAAATCATTCGGTACAGTGCAATTTTTTATTGAAATTTAAAAATTGTTTGATGCAAATGTTTCGATTTTAATAATAAAGTCGCAAATAAGAGGATTTTATGTAATATAAGTCAGAATTTATGATACCAACATAAATGCAATATTTTCATCTCATGCCATGTATATAACATTTAACATGTGAATAACACAGATGGCCACTGGAAAATTGTGCGATTCCACTAAACCAAGGATTTCAAGCAACATGTCATCGTTTAACAAGCAACACCACAACAACAACAACACCCATCTCAATTTTTTGAAATTTCAAAGAGGAAGAAAATACTCAATTTTCTGTAACCAATACCTCCAATTTCCCCCCCACCCCCACATTTGGTAGGAAAATGTGGTCTCGTGTTTATATGAAATGTTAAAAAAACTCAGAAATATTAGTTATTGGTTGCGAAAGATTTGAATATTTCCTTTCTCTTTGAAATTCCAAAAAATTGAGATAGGTGGCCTTACTGTTAAGCGACGATTTAAAGGTCACACAATTGTTATTCCTCGGCGATTATAGACATGCTAGCATAGATTACAAATTTAAGCAATTATTTAAAATAGCTTTCTTACTATCAAATGGATTATAATTTCTTCAGTATTTTCACACTGAATAATCTAGTTTTCAGCTACTATAAAATTATTGTAATGTTTGTTGTTAAATTAGTTACAATAAATATGCTTTGTACTTGTCGAAAGTAACAAGCTCAAATTTGAGGAAAATCCTTTAATACCTTTCATACCAGTGCCTTCCTGATTGAAGGCATCTCTCTCGTCCTTCTGGCTTTCACTGCCACTGCCAGATGAGGTGACACTGCTCTGGGGAGAGAGTGGCGCATGTGGCTCCAGGGTGGATGCAGAGCCATTCATGTGAGGTGCAGATGACGGGCCAGGAGGAGTCAAGCTGCAGCTCCGCTTCACACGGGAATGCGGCATCGGAAGAGTCTGCGTACCGTCTGAAAAGTCAGAATCGCGGTTTTAGCCTTTAAAAATGAATTTGAAAGACAAATAGATGATGCTTAGATTGAAGGTCACTCATATTTGAAAACTACAAATAAAATCAATCAAATAAAAATTTCAGAACTTAAGGAGACACATTACCTTCTAAACACTTTTTTTTATTTGAAGTATTATAGAAAAAGTTTTCATACTATTAAAACTTAGTCATATAAAGTCATCTTAAAGAGAAAAAATTCATTTTGATCTACTTGTTAAACAAATTTTCTTTAAAAAAAATTCAATTTTTTAAATTCCCTACCAATTTTTCAAATAAAAATATTTTTGCTTCCCATTTTATTTGCAGATTCACTGAAAAATATTACACAAAACTATGCATGGATTTTAAGATGCATCTAATATTCGCTTAAATAGATATTTTACCGAATTATATGGTGAAAATTGAGGAAATTTAGTAGTACCTCATTTTATATAGTCTATAAAAAAGACCAAACACCTGAATGCTTATTGCATGCACAGTTTTATCATAACTGTAACAATAAACATGTACAAATAATTTGAAAGCTCCATCTTAAAAAGGAAAAAAGCCTCAGCATTTTGAAAACATGAAAATGCAGAAAAGTCCGACATGGAGAAAAAGCCATTTAAAGTTGTCATCTGTGCATGTTTTGCATTATTCATTGATATTAAAAATATAAATAACTTCTGAAATATTAAATGAACAAATTTGAAATTTTGATACAATAAGTAAAACGATAAGAGCAACGAAATAAGCCAATAAAATTAAAATTGTTATTTTGGCCATTTTTTGGGTAACGTGTACCCTTAAATTAGTTTACACATATTGCCTTAAAATTTACCTTGGAAGTTAAGCCACTCTTGATCAAATTATTCTTGCTTAACATTTTTTAATGTATTATAACAGCCTAACATCAAATGTGGTAAAGTATATCAAATTAGAAACATTCTGTAATTTACATGTATAATACAAGTCCTAAAATCAGTGCAGATAACTTATGTTAAGTTGCAATTGAAACAAATAAGAACAATGTGGTAAGCAGTTAATTTATGTTAAATAAGCAAAAAATTTAAAGTATTTGTTAAAAATTATCATTTATGAGATGGACATTCAAAAGTACAAAGGGGGAAAAATGAAACAGATGGAACTAAGATTTACCATATGGATTTAATAACAAAAGAGAGTATTTTCCCCAGAAATATTTTGTTTTTGAAACATTTCTCTTTCCAATTTTATAAAAATTGTATTAAATAGAAAATATCTGAAATATCTAAAAATGGCAGTAGTGGAAATGAAATAAGAAGAGGCACATTAAATATCATTACCATCAGACAATTAATGAATTCTCATTTCTAGTTCTCTATACAAATTTTATATGCTTTTATTTAATTTGTTTCAAATCTGTAAAAAATGGAATTTTGTAATCGATTTCCTCTCACATCCTGACATGATAAAGTACAGATGGATATTGTACTGTCATTAGGAATAAACAAGTTTTGAATGCTATCAATTAATCGCTTAATTTTATTTACTTTAAATTAGATACGAGAGACTTTGATAATGAATTTGAGAAAAATTACAGTTTCAATTATAATAGTGACTTGTGAAATATATTAGAGACTAAAAAGAAAATTTTAAAAGGTTTATAAAAAGAATGCTTCTATTAGTGTATTAAAATGCAGAAAATTTGTTAAAAATCCCAATGTCAAACTTGATGCTCTGAAAATAATACTAACAGAAAATTAGGCCATAATGAGTGTCAAGAGATAAATTCTTAAACATTCATTAAAAATTAAAGTGTATTATAAAGGAGACTCTAATATACTCTTGTATTTCAACAAGATGTCACTTATCAGTTTGAATTTACCTCTAGATTTGATAAAATATTTTAAATTTCAGTATACTAATAAAAGCGTACTTTTTAAAAACTTTCTATAAATCCTATATAATATGTTTGTTCAAAAATATTCAGTTCAGGTACAATATAACATTTAAATTCAAATGACTACATCTGCTTTTTGTAATAGTGTATTTCCAATTAATATAAATTGATACAACAAAGTACTACACGAATTAGATACAAGCTCAAATAAAAAGACAAACCATAACTGTGCTTGCTCTAGACAATGTTTATACCATAAAAAGGAATAAGTGGACGTATTCTGCACACATTATAAACACGTCCAACTTGACTAACACGCAAATCAAATTCTTGAATTAAAGATTTGATGTTTGGTAACTAGAGAAAAACACATTTTTACGTTTCCTGCTTCCCAAGCGTTAAAACAAGTTATTAGCTTTAACCCTATGAGGACGGCATCATGCATAATGCTATGAGAAGCCAGCATACCCGTGTGACAAGCATCTTCAAAGGGTTTGAGAAGCAGGTTAAGTTAATGTGGAATTAACTTAACCTGCTAATTGCATGCAATTAAATGCACATTACAGGAAAAGTTTCTACCACATACATGCCATTAAAGTATTCAGTACATTTAAGCTGCTAATGAAAATTTCCTGAAAACTGCCATTAGCCTGATGGAATAAAATTCAGAAACAGGGTAAAAAAAAATTGATTTAACAGATGCCACAATTTTCACTATAAATTTTAGGCCATTGAAATTCCATCAATTCTCCAGCTTTCTAAAAGTCAGTAATAAAACTCTTTCAGAAGTTCATCAATTTCAATAAGCATTATAAAAGTCAGCAGTGCAAATCTACAAAAATTTCATATTAACAAAAGTAATTTTATACAATCTTCCATAAGGTTATTATCTTAATAAAAAAATAAATTCTTTAAGTTGTTTAAATATATGTTTGTATAAACTTTACCACCAAAAAATACATTACACCAGAACCATTTACATTATGAATCTACTGTACAATTAAAACAACCAGTTAGAAGTATAAAAAAAAGTGTAGTTAGAGAAGCATAGGGCATTCGATAATTTCAATCTCCTTTAATATCAAAACCTTATTATTAATAACAAAAAAAATTTAAAATTGCAATAATTCCATATAGTAGATCAAACTTCAAGTCGTACACACTTGGATATATATGGATATATCTCTGCAGATTAATACAATTTTTTTTTTTCTCATCTGTTTTCTAAATGAACCAGGCAAGGAAAGCAGTTAATTTATAAGCAATTCATACGACTGATTCAACTTTTTAATTAGTTCATACGATGGTATTCAATCTGGGAAACAATAGTTCTAAAAAATATGCCCCCAAGAATAAAGCCCATTAAATTTGATGAGTTTATGTTCGTAAAAAACTTGCATTTTTATATAAAACCAGTTAAAATAAAATTAAAAATGTTCATTCCTTCATCTGTTGTATTACAGTTTCATGAATATTTATGCAGGGGACGCAACAGCAATCTATGCACTTCTAGAGAACATATGAAGCAATGAAGACAGAAAATTCCTACTAAAAGGAATAGTGTCGTGGAATTTGAAGATCTTAGGCATTGACATCAACTATCTCAATACTCAGGAACAAACCAAAAAGCTTTTTCCAAGTGCCCAAGTCTCTTTGAGTTAATCAAAATTCTTATTACATTACCAATATTCTTGGATAATCATTCCAACAAACAGCTTTTGGCACACGAGTGCAAGTTTTGAAAAACAGAAATAGAAAAATGAAAATTTTTTCAAGACATTGAATTGTACAGCATTCAATTTAAACAACTGTATATGATACACAAGAATCTACCAGAAAAACCAAATTTTAAAATCTGTATCTTTTATATGTGAAAAAAAGAATAAGTATATGAAACCCTTTACATCTGGCTCATCTCAAAATCCCACGCACGAGCTTGTCATTCTTTTCGGACTTTATCCAAATGATGCGATGTTGGAATTTTGAAACTTTTAAGTTATGAACTAGTTTATTAGGTTTGAAATTAAAATTCGGAAATTGGAGATTTTATTTCTCATCTACAAATGACAGAAAGATAAGTATACAGGCAGCATTAAAAATAGCGTTTAGTGTTTTTGCATCAAAGGTAGCAAAATCTCCAACTACAGCTTCATAGCAATTACACTAGGAAAGGCGCTGGAGTACCTTGATGCACATGTGGGCTTCAGTGAAATGTTTTCAAGAAGTGGATATTCAGCTTGAAATTTGGCCGAACATTCGGTATTTGGCCAAATTACTATTCATTCCATTCCTAGATACCATTTGAAATTGAATGTACACTTCCTAAAATGCCACATCAAGAAACGCAAATTTAAACATTACTCAGAACGAGTATGATAAAATTCAGCAGTAACTATTTGTTAATGTACAGCTATACATGGCCATAGGTAATTTCTAAACTGTTAGAGATGGACATACACTTCCAATTGGAAAAATGTTTTAAATGATGTGAAGAAATATATTTAATGTTTTGGTCAGTAAATATATCTCTGAAAATATTACCAAATCTGAATTTTTATCAAGTCTACAGTCCTATTCAGTAATTTATTACTGACGCACTAACATTCTGCACTCTTCTGCGACTAAAACCAACAGAGTTATGAAGCTTTGAATATTGCCGTTTTAGACCCTTTCAATTGCCATCTCGATGAAGATCTGCCAATCAAACTATGGCACTTGCTCAAGTCTGCCATTGATTGATTTAAAACGGTGAAATTATGCCTTTAACATCATTTGAAGCAATTTTTTCTTAAATGGAAAATATATGCCTCAGTGGTGGATCGTCAGCTCAGAAACAAACAGTGCTGCAGAAGTTATAAAGACCAAAGTTGTAGGAAATTGTGTTGATTATTTTGGTATGTAATGATATACTAAAAATTTATAGTTTTGGAGTTGTATAGAAGCAAAAAAAATAAGAAGAAAAAATTAATGTTCTTTGGCTATAAGTAAAATTGCAACAAAAATTGATGGCAAACCTCAGAATTGTAATCAACACCCGAAAAAACAAAGAAAATTACAACTCCTCCAGAATTGGATTTAAAAAACTACTTAACGACTGAACTACTGAGAAAAAGCGAAAAAATGCCAAATGAGGAAGTGGCGCCAAGCGTGAGCTGTTCTGGAGTACAGCTCAAATGAATGCAATTTAGATAGGAGAAAGGGTTACTTTTCTACCGCTTCATGTTGTTCGTTGCATTAATTTCATATCCCGAGGAGGGGCAAATTTTTCTGCAGCTCTGGTCTTTCTTGATTCTTGATCGATTTTTGGTCTTCCTTTCACATTTTTCATTACTTTTTTGCCATTTTCGTTTATTACTGAATACTCAAAGTGGAAAAGTAAGCCATTTAGAATAAAAAGGAAAATACAATCTTTTAAAATAATTTCAGGGGAGAATACAGCTCTTATGGACGAGCCACCACTGCCATCTAGTAATGGTTTAGAAATCAACTACTGGGTCATTATTAGATTGTCAGGGTCAAATCTCAAAGAACAGCGATTCTATATTTATAAATGCATCAAGTTCTCCATACCTTTCTTGATATACATTTCTATTAGAAAGAAACAAAGCAAATATCAATTTTCAGCAAGTTTACCAATATTCAAGTATTTTCCAAACGAAAAAAAAATGCATTTATCACAAAAAAGCTTACCCGGATGTGAAGAGACGCCACCGGAAGGTGCAGAGTTCATTCCATGCAGAGCTACATGCTGACTACCAACACAAGGAGGTAGGCTGTTGCTACCTAGCGTGTTCAGGAGTGGATATGAATTGCCCTCCACACCCACTAGGCCACCAGGCCTCCAAAGGTCCAATCGAGGCACAAACTGATTATACCCATCATTGGGCAGGACACCATTATGAGGATACACAGTGCAATTGGGAAGGCGCTCCTCCAGCCCAATAGTGGCACTGGGGATGCTGGAATACACGTCATTGTTGTGGATGCGGTCCTCGAGCTGCCTGAGCCATTGGGTGAGGCTGCAGCGATCCTCGTTCGAGATGGCTGGGTGGATGAGAGAGTAAGAGAGTAGCTGACGGCTCTCCTCGATGTGAACACTGTGGCGGATGGAGTGCGCCAGGATCTTTGGGATGAGCTCAAGATACCGAGACTTGGCTTCCTCGTTCCCGGGCCGCAGAAGGGGAAGGTGGGACAGAAGTCGGATGACAGCTGTCTCTTTGCTTTCTGTGCTTAAGCTGCTGATATAACCTGAAATAAAACAGAAGATTTTAGAAGTCATCTGAATGGTACAGTAGTCTTTGTAAATTGATAAAAAGGAATATACTTTTGAGATATAGAAAACATTTTAAACAGAAAATATTTATGACATTCAAAATAAGAACTTTTGAAAAAAAAGGTTAAAGTAAAGTTTATGGTCCCAGCCATTTTTCTCTACTTTGGCTCGTCAATTTCTTGCTGCCAAGCGGAAGACGGATTGGCGACATCAGAGCATTTGTTTCGGTTGAGTAGAAATGTTCTAATTCGTGCAGGAATAGTTATATTTTTGTTTTGAGCTTCGATTTTATTGGTCAGGCAAGTGGTATTTACAATTTCATTGGTCGATTTCTTCGAATTTGAATAAAACTTTGTTTTCAATTCTACATTAGGAATTCTATGTTTTGAATTTTGACAGTTTGGATCTTGGATTTGTTTCGATTGACGTGGTTGGAAAATATGTCTTCAAATTTTTTTGCGGTGCAATTCTTGTCGAATACGAAATGTTATTTATGGATTTCACGTCTTTGGAATTTTTTAAAAAAACAGATTCCTAACATTCATTGAAAAAGCGAAGCTACTGGTTTCTTGCTTTGTTGAAAGCGAAGCCGCCGTTTTAAAAAATTTGCCCGGAACCCACTTGAGATTCCGCTGGCATTGCGTGTGGAATTTCTCCTCAAATGCCACAGGCAACGCAGAGAGAACAATAAAAGGCTCACTGCGCACCCAAAACAAATGTTCTTACATTGCCAAGCCATCTTGCTCTTGATGAAAAAAAGTTAGTGATCCTAAGTGCGGAGGAACGGGTGGGTACCATAAACTCATATTTACTTTTTTTTCAGTAAAACTAAACTTTTGAGTTGAATTGTAGATGTATAAAACAGATTTGCATAGAAAAATCTTGAGACTTTTTCTATTTTCATGCAGGGAGACATATCAACAGGTTTCAATACTTCCAACTTGGATTGAATTCAAAGGACAAGAAAAAAAAAAAAACTTGTATACAATTTAGCTATTGGAATACTATTAAATATAGTATTTTTCAGAATTTTTCCAATTCTGCAAAAGGAAGCAATACTCAACTTGTCTACCCATGTCAACACTTGTACCCTTTGGGCAAGCTGGTCGGCACAGGAAATAAAAGAGGAAAGAATTACAAAAAACAGGCTAATATTTGTATTACGAAGCAGTTTAATAATGCTGAAAATATTTTGCTCGGGTAAACAAGAACTGATAAACAGGTAGAGGAGCATTAAGTAATCAGTCATTGAAATAAGGCATATAAAAGAAATGCTCATGGAAATGCAGCAATTGCAACGATAGAAAGTTTATTTGTAATTTCAGTTTAAAAAATTATTCTACAAATGTAAACTTGGATCAAATCTCGAAAATGTAAAGACGGATACTATAATTCAACATTTTACACCAGGAAAGTATCTTCTATTAGAAAAGAGGAAATGCCCACTACTTTTGGACAAATTTAAGTAATCTTCCATATACATTAAAAACATTGCCTAGTAGCATTCTGTTGAATACATCATGGATATTCAATTTGGTGTTGTATGCTCAGGATTTTAAAGCTCTATTACTAATATAATAGCCCAAATCTGTCTCACTGATCCGGTAATGCTCCGACGTCATCAACAATAAAATTCGTGCCATAGCACTGAGACGTTAAATAGCATTATTTCATTGTTGGAGCACCTAAATCTCAGTGATTTTAAATTTAAAAAAGTATTTGTTCTAATTTCAAATTTAATAACTCTAAAATAGAGAAATAAAATTTTCTATCCCTTGATATAAAATTTATCACACTATGATCAATAGTTCCCGAGAAGTTTTAAATTATATTAATCATATTTCAAATTAATTTCCGTTTTTTAATAGAAAGTAGTATATCACATCAGTGGTATATCATGCACGCGATATAGTTTGGATGCCACGATGCATCTGATTATTTATTGCAATCGCTATGATATAATTTAATAATATTTTTTGGCAACGTTAAAATTTACACACAAACATCTGAAGTACAAGGAAAATTGTTAAACAACGAAAAATACTTCACACAGAATGTTGTTTACCAAGAGGTTTTTTTGAATAGAGAAATATGTAAATAAAAAAAAATATTTCCCGCCATAAAAACACAAGTTTATTATATTTGTTTTCAATGAATGTTAAACATTTCTCTCGCATATATATCTATTTAAACACGTCAAATTTGACGGGAAATATCTCGAATGAAAAGGCAATTTGCACCGTCATACCATGACGGGTGATTTTCTAGTATTACAAAAAAAGAAAAGGGATGAATCATTTCTGTAAGAGCTACTCAAGCACCCAGCAGTACGATGAAGCTCAACATTTTTATGGATGAAGTTCCCTGGAATCTAGCCAACAATATCAATCCGAGGTTACTTTAAAAAAAATATCAGTATATAGGATGCTTGGAAAATAGGCGATTGAGTAAACAATAACAATCAAATGGATAAAGAAAAATTGCACGATTTAAGCTTCCAGAATTCCTATATAAATTCAACTATTATAAATTCCTATTAAGTTCAACTGACACCTTGAAGGAAAGGACAGGTTTTAGGATTAAATAGTTTTTTAAAACGTCAACGCAGGATTAGCTATATAATTAAAATGTACGTTTTAATTTATTTCGCTTTTAACTGTGGTTATTTATAATCGCCATTTAAATCCTGCTAAACAAAGTAAAATTCTATTTGAATAGTTTTCTTATAATGGGTTTTAAAAATATATGGACTCTGAATAGAAGTCGGATTGTAACAAAGTTTAAATTGATTTCTACAATTGAATTATGAGGTCGTAAAACCTTCAACCAGAAAAATTCCGAAACGATGTTTTGGCCTTCTAGCAACAACGTGACCGTTCCATTCTTGAATTTTATCTCCGAGAGATACGAGGTTTTGAGATTTTTAGCAACAAAGGCTGTTATACCCTAATTTCGAAAAATATTCATTCCACAATTCGTTCCAATCTGCTCAAAAAATGTCAAATTTCCATCAATAGATGGTCTAAAGGTATTGCCGTTACAATTCGGTCAAGACCAAAAGAAAAAAAAAATGGCGCCCTCCTAGAAGGCGATTTTCTTGCGACCGTTTCACTCGTATTTTGTTTATTCAATTGTTTTTATTTATATTTTTACAATTTGTTCTTGCATAACTGGAAGCAATCAAATTATCGTCTGCGAATAAATAACAGTTCGTTTACAGTTGGGCGTGGAAGAGCTTCGAAGTTCGCACAGAAAAACATTTATCTTTTTACCGAGACGAAATATTAAGAAGTTAAATCGAAATCGAGAATTTTCATTTTCTTGTTTTAAATGTTTTGATTTCGCTCGAAAACTCCAGATTCGATTTTTCCCACCGATCGCAAACACAAAAGAGAAAGGTATTTGGAGCAGGAGTGCGCAAAGGAAGAAAAAGAGTGAAAACCCGTTCGGTGTGTCCGCTATGCGAAACTGGGTCATTACCCCGGGCTGCAAGCGAGATGGAACGCTACTAACCCATATACTTTCCCTTCCCGCCATCCGAGGCATTGAACTAGCACACAAAATGCAGTTCATTCCTCTCGGGGAACAACCTTCTCTGGTCTTAATCTCCCAGTGACAAAAACAGATGAAGTTCATCAGTCAATTTTTGAAACGTTACAATGCTCATGGAATTTGTAAGCGCGCGAATCGATACTTAGGTGG
>BGPR01010990.1:32405-50301 GCA_013235015.1 Araneus ventricosus | reverse complement strand
ATAGTCAACATATTGACACTTCTGAAATAGCAGAGGGACTCGGAGTGTCGAATTAGGTCCTTTATTAACCTTTTATGAGATTTGGCTCCGGCCTTGATGTTTGAGTACCTCCAAATTAATAGAAAACTTTTAAAAGATCGCATTTCCACGGTCGATTTATTACCAAACACTAAGAAAACGATTCATTTTTGAAACGGATGCTAACGTCGGTGAGAAATGGATGGTCTGCAACAGTTTTGAGTTGAACATGTTGTTGTTATATGGATGATTGTGCATGTTTTGCATCTCCTGATAATGAAAGTAAGTTTTTGTCTTTTTCTTACTTCTATATTTATTTTGAAATAAAGTCAATTTTTCATTAGTATTTATTGATATCTTCTCCTTCTCTCAATACTAGATTGCTTCGGGGTCACATGAGGTTTTAGGAAAATTAATTTGGGTAATTTTTCTTGACTTTGGTTTAAATCTTAAACAGAAAAGTATTCTAGTAGTTTTTTATTTTGAATCCACGTAGATGAGTGACTCATTGATAAAGTTCATCTGGTGGATTCTTTAAAACTATTCAAACTTGTTCAATCTTAATTTCTTAAGAATTTCATTCATTTTATCTGGGTGTTTTATTGTTGTTATATGGAGCTATTCGAGTGAGCCGCCAACAACATCCCAAAGGGCAATAACCATTACCAGAAAGTTTTGTTATATTGCTGATGAAATTGGAAGAACTTTATCTATTACGAGCTGTAACCACCAAACCAACCAATAAATTTCGATAAATATAATAGCCATTTGGACAATTTGAAGCAAGTCATTGACCAGAAGTGTCTAGAATTGACCAAGTATAAAAGAGTGGTACTTCAACAAAATACTGCTAGACTACATGCGTTTTTGGCCACAAGCCGAAAGTTGTTGGATTTTGGATGGGATGTATTACCTCACCCTCCATATAGTCTTGATTTGACACCTTCGGAGTACCTTCTGTTCCAGACAATTACAATTCTATAATAAATATCTGCTATAATGTTTTTCCCAGTCGATTTAAAGAAAAGAACCCTCCAATCCTCAGTGAACATCCCGTCTCTCCCACCGATTTGAAAAAGGAAGAAATGAAATTCTTGTTTTTCTACCAAATCCCCATTTCAAGGAGTTCCCTATAATCTAAATTAAAACGAGCCTTAAATTTAAAACAAGCGGCATTTAGTGACATTGCTTGCATAGTTTCCTTACAATACCCATCGCTAAGTGAAGAAATTCCAAAACTCATTCCACATGTTGCATGAGGCTGGAGAGCGATCGCAAGGTGGTTCCGCGCGTGCTGTACCGATGCTATCCGGGGATGATTAAGTGCCACCCGTGACCCGATCGGCGCACGATGTCTGGCCCCGCGCCCATTAATCCTTCCACGCTTGTCAGAGCCTCGTTAGCCTGAGATGGGGTGCCCCACCTGTCGGATCGGCTTCGAATGCATCGACACAGAGAGATTTCATGCTCGGAGGCACGTATCGAATTCTTGCTTCGATGATGCAATAATACCTCAAAAACAATTCTTTATCCTTGGTATATCATCGTCATGACTTTTTTCACACAAATAAATAAAATTTTTCAATTAAAAAAGGAGTCATTTCGGAAAGGCTCCAAGAAGTGCCGTTGGACAGCAATAAGGATAATGTAGATTCAGTTTTTCTACTACATGCAGCTTAACCCCAGGGGTGGCGCCAGTGGGGGGACGGGGGAGCAGGGCCCTTCTGTCGGGATGCTGTTGGCCCCCGTCGGATCGGGGGAAAATTTGGTATTGTGGAACTTGCGCACAGTCGCATTTTCGATAAGTAATTAAGTCGTGTTCTTTGCGCACAAGCGTTAGAAAGGTTGCAGTATTGTAAACTTTATCGATGTCTATATGATTTGGATTGGCTTTGGCGCATTGAAAACCTTTGACATATGGCAATCAATCAATGTCAGTAGGAGAATGGCACTTCGTGCCCCTGATAACACAACGATGCTTCCCTGGGAAAATGCTAAGGACCTTTATAACTCTTATTTTCAAACATAAGACTAATACAGATTTAATTTAAATTAAACAATAAATAATCCATGTAAATTAATCGTTATGTTAAATAAATTGATAATACGGGAATAATGTAATTATCAATTTCCCTTGGGAAAAGTGGTGATTATCTCATAGAAAAGAACCCCAAACATCTATCACTCTCTTAAGTATGCATTCTCTGTTGCCCCTCTAGTTGTTCGCCAAGTTTTCCAGCCAAAGGCAATTAGGATCCAGTAAACCTACAATGTGTGCGCAAATTCCACTAGTTAATGATGTGCGGAAATGCGCGTCGGGCACAGAACCAAAAATTCTTGTGCGGGGTATTCAACTAGTTGATAAACAAAGATCTTGCGAAAATTTGAGACCAATTTCAGTACATTCGTCCACTCGTACAGTAGGTCGTGACCCCCCCTGTAGGGGAGACCGTATCCCCCGTCGGGCAAACTCTAACGCCACTCCTGCTTAACCCTCTGACTACTAAGAGTTTTCAAAATCTGAGTACAGTTGTATACGGAGGTTTGCTTACTTATTGATCTGTGGAATGGATTCGTCCGCCCCGTTCCCCCTTTTCTCCTCAATATTGAAGGTGGGAAATATGAATGGCAGGCCTTCCATATCTCATCTCTCCCTTATGGGCCCCTTTAATAACCACTCGCCCAACTGCCTCCCCCCCCCCCTTCCGGAACAGCAACCGGAAGAAATCCGCCCCACTGGTATAGAAGTTACATGGCCGATTACGGCCGGCTTAGGAGTCAAAGTGTTAAAGAACGCAGTAGCGTAACAAGGATAAGTGGTGCCCATGCTACAATATCCATTTTTCGTCCCCGAGTCGTCATCAGAGTTGACTGTCTGTCGATTTCTCTATTCCAGTGTATGTGAACACTCTAAATAATAAAAAAACAACAAGTTAGATGGATGAAATTCGGTATGTGGTATTGTAACCAACATTTTAGATCTGTATGAAATTTCGGTCCCAATCGGAAGAAAAGAAATACCTCCAAAATGCGTTCTCAGCTTTCTTTACTATATTATAAAGCACAAAACGTGACTTATTGTGTTGGTATGCGTGTAAGTCGAGGGGAGAACACTCCCGCTGGTTTTAACGTAGGACTACATTCCCCCCTTTGGGGACTCAGGAAGGAAATGGATTCACACGCCAAAACGCCACAAAAAATATTGTCTGGTAGATCCTCTATGTTAAAAACATAACTAATGTCTTATTTTAGATATAAAGGGTAACAACAGAAGTTTCAAAAAAAAAAAAAAAAATTGCAAATCGGAATTGTAGTTCACCGACTACTGAGTCGAAAATTTGGGCAAAAATAAGCATGAATTGGTGACGACACGCGCGTGAGGTGCGCGCGCATAATTCGCTGACGCTCTCGCTTGCCACGTTTTCGCGAGCGAGATTTCGCGATTGAGTTGAAAATTTTGTTTCGACAAATTTAATACAATAATGGCTCCGAAAGTAAATTTACAAAGATGAAACAAGATTATCGCGAGTAACAAAGAAAATCCGAGAAGCTTCGAGAAACAGAAAAGAATCGCGAGTAACAAAGAGAAACCGAGAAACTTCGAGAAACAAAAGAGTCACGCGAGTAAAGTAGTCCTACTCCTTTAACATTAGCGGCTATTTGAAAAAGACGGCCTCCCGTCATTTTTTTTCTTGACTGTAAATCCCTAGATTCTTAAAATCTAAAAAAAAGACCAAAATTGTTTTCAGTTGGACCCCGTACCAGTGGCATAGCAACTGAGGGGCAAGGGGATATAGATACCCCGGGTGCCACTCTTAGAGGGGCCCGTGGAGACAAAATATTAGGATTTTTATGTCAATTTTTAAAATCTATGAAGAAGGGAAGGGCTATGAAGAAGGGTGAGAAATAATATTACCGTGCCTCATTCACCCTTGCTACATTACTGAGGCGCAAAAATATCATATTACAGCCCGGTTTCAATTACTTCTCTACACCACTGGTTACTGACAAGACTGTGGAGACTGGGGGGCTGCGTACTTATTTTAATTTCCAATGCAAGTGTTTTCTGCTTGCAGTGGCGTTGTTTCTGGGAGGCAAGGGGCTTATTGGACAGACTGGACGCAAGTCTTAGAGGACAAAGGAAGCTAAATGTAAGTGCGTATATTGTAATGTGATGAGGGGAAGAAAAATAATATTATACCCCGAGCGCTACTTACCCTCTCTACACCACTGCCCCATACCTACTAAGGCAGGCCCTGCCCCCCACACGTGCTTACCGTATCTACCCTATTAGCACAAGATATATCCTCACAATGTTATTCGATATTCTGAATACCGCACAATATCGTGAGGATATCGTAGCAATATTGTACAGCATCTTGTGCTAATAGGGTACTTCCGCACATATTTAAGCGTATATCACACGGAGAGTTATCGTAAGCTGTTTTCGTCAGCATGAACACAACGCCACTCACCAGAAACGTTTGCAGCACGTGACCGGTCAGACAAGATGACGGAAATCGTGGGCTGTATTCGACTGACTTGAAAATGCTCACGATGCTGACAGAAAATCGTCAGCAGCGATAATTCAAACCAATCGGGTGTGACTTTGACGGTGACGTAGTTCGTCCCAAAGATGGCCGAAATCCTGTCTGACCGGTTGTCTCAATGCGTCACGTGCTACAAACTTTTTTGGTAAGTGGCATTGCGCTCATGATAGCTCTCCGTGTGATATACGCTTTACGGTTCCTACATAATAGAGAATGTGGTTGCTTCTCATTGGCTCTCACCGTCACGTGACTTGGCCTGCTTCCAAATGACGTCGTGAATCTAAACTGTACTTAGTAATGCTGAAGATTCGTCCTTTATTTCTTTTATTATAAAGATGTATTCATCGTTTTCTTGAAAAACATCCGAATCATCATAATTATAAGGTAGTTTGATTTCTCCATGATGCGATAGTAGAAGGAAAAATCATAATTAAAATCCAGCCTAAGCCTGGTGCTATGTCATCATTAAGAAGCAAGCCAAGTCACGTGAGGATGAGCACCAATGAGAAACGACCTCAGCCCCTACTATGTAGGATACGTAAGTATGCTACTTCCGCAGCGCCAATTCCAAATGGCGAAGAGTGATGGAAATTCGATCGGGTGGGATATCCAACTTTCCGTTCCACGCAGGGCCGGATTAAAGGTAAGGTGCATTAAACGCTCCGAGTTGAAAGGGGGGGGGTCTCCGAGATGAAGAATTTGTTAAGAATAATTATTTAATTTTTATCATTCCTTCTTTAACATATTTTAGCATTAAAGTAACTTTCTTTATGATTCATTATTAAATTTGGTGAAGAAATATTAAATATTTATTGACATTCATAGGAAAAAGACATTTACATTTTTTATTTAAACAACGAATCTTCACCTTATTTCGATAATATTTAAGTACACGTATTTGAGATTTAAAAATAAAATTGCTGGATTCAAAGAGTCTTAATTGTTAACAAATATTAATGAAACTAATAATAAAAATTTAATTCTATGAGAGTTATTGTTAAAAAATTTAATTCAAATCATTAAATATATTCGAAATAATTGTATTTTAACACGCAATGGCTGACAACTCGAAATGTGCATACATGTGAGACCCCAACTCAAGCCATGGCTCTCAACAAACTTATTCCGCCCCTGATTCCAAACCATTCCAACTACGACGGGTTTCCACTTTGACATTAAGTTTCGGCGTGGAATGGTTGGATTTGAATGGCGTGGGAAGCTCGTGAATGGTCGGCTTTTAAAATCGATTTTCATCAGATACAAAGCGGTACATTCACCAGTGTTCCACTCTACTTTTTTTGGAACACAGGATTCCAAACCCATTCGTCAATGTGAAATCCCGATGAAAATTGGCATAGACCGACGGCGCGGGTGGAATTCCAATGAGGTTGGTTATCCATTCAGCCTGTTTGCCCATAAAAACATAAGAAAGGCTCAGTTCGGGTCCGCGCCGTAGCTTTTTCGTGAAAACGTCTGAATAAAATCATAAAACAAGTATTTCGTATTAATATGTGATTTAATTATCAATCTCTTTAATACGATATTTACACATTTTAGTATAATGGTTATAGAATAGATAAATCACAAGTTTATCGCATGTAGCAAGTGTTTTTCTGAAACAGAAAAAAAAAAGAAATTAAACTGCTGAACTTAGCTAAAAAAAACCTGCCGTAACTCCTACATAATCCAAACAGTATCCCATGGTGTTTATGCTAATTTGTAAACAGACTGTCTGCGTCTGACAGGCAGCCACGCCCACATTCCTGAGCGTTAACGATTTCGCTGGACTTTTCTACAAGAGATGGTCAACTATGTGTTGCTGCTCTTTTTCTCTCTCCCACTCAAAGCTGGCCTTCCCTCTCCTGATTCGTTTTCCTTCATTTTTTCTCGTTCGCTATTATTTGGTCATGGTACTGCTCTTACGTTGCGCCGAAGCAAACTCATCTGTTTCATTACATATTCGTTTTCTTTTGTTAAAAGAGACGGTTAGCTTTCCATTAGTTATATTAACGTCCCATTTTAAAGCAACACGAAGGCTATTTGGGAACGGACATGAAAATTTTGAACCGTAGCCAGATGACGAGGGCGACACCCAAGCTGGCACCCCCCCAAGCAAGTACCAGCGGAAAGACGTTTAGTCCCCTACGTATGATTTAACCCGGGAGGACGGGCAGGGTCATTTTATGACCCCAAGTCCTCGGAAAACACAGATTCCTAGAAAACTAGCCACCTGTTCATTCCTTTCTTATCAGTAGCTGAGTTAGTCACCCCCTCTGCCTTTCCTGAGTATTTAGAAAGTATTTCCGGAATTATTTCGTCCCCTAATACACGTTTGGTCAGTTACTGGAGTTATTAAATGACCCCACGCGTCTTTCCGCTTGTTCCACAGACTAGTTATTTCACGTAGCTGCTACGGTCAGCTCGTTTTTTTCACTTGCCGAATCGAAGTATTTAACTGTTTCTCACAATGCCGACTCCATACGAAAAAGAAATGGAGCGTTTACGTAAACTTCTTGCTGAAGTTGAAACTGATGAAGATCCAGACTCTGAAAATGAAGACAATGGACCTGAGAATATTTTAGAAGATATTTTTTTCAGATCATGAAAGTTTCTGCGAACATGATACGGAATCGGAAAGGGACAGAGATTCTGGAAATTATTTTCGTCAAAAGAGGGCATTGAGTAGAGAAAAACAAAATTTAGGCAGAATATACGATGTTAAGATATTGTGTCACGCTTACTTGGAACAAAAGGGTCAGCGAAAGAAACGACAAGCCCTGTGAAGAGTTGGGAGTTATTCATCAACGATAACATTATGTATTTAATTGTAGAGTGAACAAATATATTTATCGAGAAATGCGCACCAAACTTTTCACGTGAAAGAGATGCGCGAGGAATGGACCTCTAGAAATCCGTGCTTTATTAATGGATAATAATCGAGTAGATTTGATTTTTGTTAAGTACTGTATTCTTAATGTTTAAAAGTCAAAAGCATTATTTTTCCCATCTAAAAATATAGTAATTTTAACAGAGCAGGCTTGACTTTTAGTTTGTGGTCATTATATAACTCCCGCGTGTCTTAGCGTTCGCTAAGGAGGCGCGCGTTCTCTCGGGTTAAGGGGGTAGTGTAGGGGTTGCAAGCCGCTTCTTTATGACCGGACAATCCCCCCAAAAAGGATGGCTGCTGCAATACAAGGTACAGCGGACCCACATACACGGCTGATCTTTGGTTTAATCGGGTTTCGAGCCTGGAGCCCTCCGGCCCCAAAGCCCATGCATTACCACTAAGCCACTATGGCCCCTATGTTACTTATCGGTAAAAGATATTTCGATAATTTTCTAAAATGCAATTCTGATAGTTAAAATTAAAAATTTTGGGCCATTTGAGGCTGTTTTCAGAAAATGTATTTTAATTTTTTCATTTGAGAAATATTTTTTGCACCACTGCTCGTTTCTGAGCCGATGGGCCGTTACTGTTAGATGTGTTCGATCACCCTTTAAAGACTGTACCAAGAATTTTCAAAGCCCCGTATAACGCCCATTCAACTAGTTCCCTGCATAATACTCATTTATTCATTTTGGGGTCACCCTCTCTTGCATAAATTTATGTATTTAATTTATTTTCCATCAATTTACTTTAAGCCGAGAATGTTTATACATTTTTGGGTCACTCTCTCTTGCATAAATTTATGTATTTAATTTATTTTCCATCGATTTACTTTAAGCCGAGAATGTTTATACGTATTGGGGTCACCCTCTCTTGCATAAATTCATGTATTTAATTTCTTTTCCATCGATTTACTTTAAGCTGAAAATTTGTATACATTTTTAGGTCAGTCTCTCTTGCATAAATTTATGCATTTAATTTCTTTTCCATCGATTTACTTTAAGCCGAGAATGTTTATATATTTTTGGGTCACTCTCTCTTGCATAAAATTTATGTATCTAATTTCTTTTCCATCGATTTATTTAAGCTGAAAATTTGTATTCATTTTTAGGTCACTCTCTCTTGCATAAATTTATGTATTTAATTTCTTTTCCATCGATTTCCTATAAGCCGAGAGTGCTTTAAAGTTTGAACCTTACAAGGTCGTTCCCCTTCTATTTAGCTCATAATAAAAAAGTTCGTGAGAAAAAAAAGTTTACGAGGCACTGCTCTACATCATCATCAACTACTACAGAGAAGTGCTTTATCATTTTTAAGATGCGTGTGATCACAATATCAACCTGTTTTCGAGAAGAAGAAAAAGCAAATAAACGATTTTATATTTTTAAAATATTGCTTTAAACATTTTATTTTTTCATCGGCCTACCTACCTGAAAACAGAATGATAGCGTATCCTTATCTCTGAACTGAACGCACTTAAGATTTATGAACGCAAGCGTGCTTTTTATTTCCCGAACATTAATATATAACCAAAGAGGATACATTTGAATCTGTTTTATTAATCTAGTACTGGAAGTAGCTTTGGAAGAATCTAAAAGAAAACAACACATTCCAAGCAGGTCAGAAAACACCAGCCAATGAAAGGGCTGTTTTTTTTCTTTAACCTTTTTCATGGAACGACGAAACTTTTGTTACTACACCCATCACATGCTTCATTTTTTGATTATTTGCAGTGTTCGGAAACATCCCTCTCCCCTCCCTCTGCGCGTGAACCCGTCCGATGCGAACAAAAGGTTTGATGAGGAGGAATCCAGGCGCCGGCGGCCGAGTTCACTTCCCTAGAATAATGCCGAAAACAAGCCTCACCAGGGGGGAAGGGAAGGAGAGCGTGCTCCCGATATCCATTACCTCGTGTTCGCTATTTATTATCGGCTGCCGGTGTGAAAAGGGCGGGGAAATTGTTCGAAATTTCATTAGAACGAAGTGCAGATGATATCTGGAGGTGGGTTCAGGTTTCTCAGCAGGTGAAAGCAGAAAAAAAAGCATCTTCCAGCGTGAGAATGTGATTTTTGTTTCGTTTTATTTCACCAAATATGTAAATTTAGGGAAATTGATGGGAAGATAACAGTCTGGAAGGTAGAGTGAAGTTCTTACAGACGATTCGAATCTGGACCTTTAATTCATTTATTCCCTTCAATTTCAGATATGACCTATGTTGTCCGTGGCGGAATCATTTATAAGAATTCATTAATTGCACCGATTTTTCCAATAAAGGAATACGAAGGTTCAATAAGAAATATGGATAAATACAGGGCGTCCATAAATTATTGTTAAAGTTTCTTAATCTAATAACTTTTGATTAAAGAACATGACGATAGATAATATATTATACAGCGTCTCACACTTATCGTGGTCCAATAGCTAATTTCTAAACCGTTAGAGATAGACCTATAGTTCCAATCGGAAAAATGCTTTAAATGAAGGGGAAATTTGTAATATATGTTTTTGAGTCACTAAATATATCTCTGAAAAAATACGAATTCTAACTTTTTATACGGTTCCCCGGTCCTATCAGTAATATTTAGCAAAATATTCTTGACATTCTAACATTTTAAACAAAAAAAGTCCCACTCTTCTGCGACTAAAACTGAGCGAGTTCTGGGGCTTCGAATTTCATGATTTTTAACCAATCAGCGACCCCGTCGAGCAAGTGCTGTGCATTGATTGGTGGATCGTCTTCAAGACGACTATTGAAATGGCGTAAAGTGGTCTACGTCTGCGATATTCAAAGCTCCATAACTCTGTCAGTTTTAGTCGCAAAAGAGTGGGACTTTTTTTGTTTGAAATATTAGAGTGTCAAAAATATTTTACTAAATATGACTGATAGGACTGGGGGGACAGTATAAAAAGTTAGAATTCGTAACTTTTTCAGGAATATATTAAATAAATCAAAAAACATAAAATACAATTATCCCCTTTATGTAAAGCATTCTTCCAATTGGAACTATATGTCTATGTCTAACGGTTTAGAAATTAGCTATAGGACCACGATAAGTGTGGACATCCTGTATATTCATAACGCAGAACTCAAAAAGCTTTTTTCAATAGCGCAAACAAAGTTAAGTAATTTTCACATTGCAGCCTTTCGCGGCATAAAACCCGCTGAGAGTGAGCTCTATTTACCGCCAAGTTTGGTTCTTTAAGCAAAAGTTTTGATATTAGGAAACCCCCACAACAATTTATTGACACACTGTATACCCAATAATTTCCTTCACAAAATAAGCCAAATGTTCCACTGCTCTGGTCAACATAAACCCAAGGTTGTATCATCGGAAGTTTTTGGGACAGGAAAATCGAAAATTCGAGGTCCCATTCCTCCAAAAATTCGCCTTGTAATGTGGTTTACCGACAAGGCCTCAGATTGGTTTGGCGTTGAAGTTTGTGGAACGTAGTATCTTCGTCAGTCGACCATAGATCAAAATAACTCCCGATTGGTCTAAAAATAACTCTCTGGACATTAACCCTTGGTTGGAGTCATGACGTCTTCACCTCCAACTCCAATTGAGATCCGGACGTCACATTATCTGCAGACTTTGTGTCACTTGAGGACTATGCACGAATCGTGTAGGTTCTGCCGTATCCTGTTCAGCAAGTAATTATTTTAAAACCTGTGGGTCAAATTGACTCCACGTACGAGTCGCAATGACTCCAAGTATGAGTCAAATTAAACCACATAACACCACAGCATAACCCCGAATTCGGCGCCTAAACGGCACCCTGTCGGTTGGATGAGTATGTGTGAAACTTTATTGAAAAGCAAAAAAAAAAAGTTACAACATTAGGATATAAATACACTTGAAAGGGAACATAATTATACATGAACAAAGAAGAATAAAATAAAAACACATTGAGGATTACAATCCGAGTATAATATAAAAATTTACGAGGGGAGTTATCAAATTTGAGTGCAGTGAAAGGGTTGAATGTTTCATTTAGTTACATTTTTTCATGCAGTTGCAGCTCCATGATTCGATGCGACGAAAAAGAAGAATTGAATAACGTATTACCCCGGATATTAATGAAAATTGTCGCAACCATCCTAAAAATCGTGGGACTGTTTTTTTGTTCTGTCTTGTTATTTATATTGAGGGATCGCTGGAATTGTTACTCAAGGGTTGGCAGTGATGTGAAGGGTGAATTTTTCGAATGAATTACGGAAGAATTGGTGGTGGCTGGTTGCTGTTTTTAAGCTACTGTGCTCTACTGCTCAACTGGGAATTCTTCGAACTTCTGGTTCTAGGAGGTGAATCTTTGGAAGTATCTATTTCTAGGCAGTTGTATGTGACGGTGTTGTATTTTGACTTTTAATTAGGCCTTCGTTAGTCGCCAGGAATGTGATTAAATTATCTGTAATTCTTCTTTCGAGAGTTATCAGTAGAATTTTTCTGTTACCCCTTTAAGCCCCAGCCCGCATAATTGTGCTGGTTAGACATTATCTAATGCTTCCTGGTTAGTTGTATGCAGTAAATACCGGAAGGAGAGATTGTTCTTGTATCCAGAATATCACCAGATCTATTTGTCTCTTCACGTGTCAGATAGCGTCAATTTTTGAGTTACAATTGGCGTTCAATTCATTGGTTAGAAAAATACATTCGGTCTTAAAGTGTCACCAATTTGATTGAAATAATAAAAGATCAAAGAGGAGTGTCACGTTTGACAACTGTTCCTCACGTTGCAACTGGCAAATGTTGAATTATTTATAAGTACAGTCGGACCTCTATTTAACGAAGTCGCTAAATCCCGAAAAAAAGTTCGTTATATGGAAAATTCGTTAAATAGAGATTCTCCAATTAAAATACTTTAAACTACACAAAATAGAGTTTAAATTCATAAACACTAAATATTATTAAAAAAGTAATTAATCGCACCTTTATTTTGTACATTAATATTTATTTGCTTTATATGCCTTACCCATCAAAAAGAAATCTGCGAGGAAAACAAGAATAAAACAAAACACTGTCCACTGTATTTTTAATTTAAAAAAATAATTTTATATTAAAATTAATGAACTTTAGCATTTCATCATACGAGGGTTTGTTGATTTCTGCATCATAATCATTTCCATCTTCATCATCTTCGTCTTCATCGCAATTCATTGCTGTGTTGTTTTTATTTTTCACACTGTCCACTTCAAAACTGCCTCATCCGCATCTTCATAGACGCATGCTTTTAAGCGTTCTGAACAAGAATTCGATGGATCATAATTTTGTATCTTATCACGATTTTTTTTTATTGTTGATAAGCTGTTTGGAGGAATACCAAATGTTAAAGCAATATCCTTTTTCCTCACGCCTTTAATCCACCTCATAAAGAATTAAATTTTTTTTCTTTGATGCTCAAGCACTTTGGCTTTAACATTTTCCAGCTTCAAGGTCATTGATCACCATAAAATGTGTAAAAAGAAAGAATAAGTTTGAAATGTTCAGAAATATTTTGAGAAATAGGGAGGAAAAAAATATTGGATCACAAGAAAAAGTACGTTAAATAGAGAATGCACTTCGCTATTTGGAGGTTATTTTACGAAGAAATTCGCACAATGTTCTTGGTTCCAAGGAAAAGTTCGCAAAATAGAGAAATTCGTAAAATAGAGGTTCGTTAAATAGAGGTCCGACTGTATATATATATATATATATATATATATATATATATATTGATTTCGTATAATGTATTCATTAATGGATAATAAAAAGGCCGAATAAAGAGCTATTTTTCATTTATTATTCAACGTATGAGGAGAGTGACGGAATATACGTACATCTCGTATGAAAGTTCGGAACCAAAAAAGAACGAAAAATCCCTGCGTTCTCTCAGATAGGGGATTAGCATATAGACACATGATCAGTGTTAAGGGAATATTAGTTATTTTTAGCAA
This sequence comes from Araneus ventricosus, assembly GCA_013235015.1. NCBI lineage: Eukaryota > Metazoa > Arthropoda > Arachnida > Araneae > Araneidae > Araneus > Araneus ventricosus. The sequence continues at coordinate 36,914 of BGPR01010990.1, read as the reverse complement.
GTTACTTAAGTGTTTTAGGGAAAAGTTTGGTGCCAAGAAGACGCCGAATCATGATTTTCTGTGGGCGCGTGGAAGCGATTAAAATATTCTTTTAGTAATAAATATGCCAAAATGTGTGATTTAATATACCTCCAGCGCAGGAAATAAAACGGAACTGGAGTTTAAGAAAAATAATTTTGGAATACTGTTCTGCAACGGATTCCGAGTCTACCACTTTTGGACGATTTTACACCGGAAAGGGGTGTCAGGCAATGAGTCATATGAGCGCATTTCCGGAGTTCTTTGTTATATCACACTCAGTAAAATGTAAATATCACCCTTCCATTCTTCACCTTCCCCCTATTTTGATGAAAATAACTCCGCCCGGCGCATGAGCAAGAGCGCGGAGGATTTCCGAATCCGTTGATAAACAATACATTAGTATTGTATTAAGATTTTAAAATATATAATATTAGAATTATATTATACATTTTATATATAAGAAGAAATATAGTAGTCAGATATATAGAAGTGTATAGAAGAAAAATTATAGAAGTAAAATTAAGTGAGATTATATATATATATAATGCATCCGTGGTTGTAGTCGTTGAAAATAAAACAGGCCGAGTTATTAACTAATTTCTTTTTATTATCAATAGGAGAGTGGTGGATACGTGCATCTCCGTTTAGGTTACAAGCGAAAGTGCACAGAAAAATCCCTGTAATCTCTCGGATAAGGAATTAACATATTGACACGTGATCAAAGTGAAGGGAATATTGGGTATTTTTAATAAGTTACGTAGGCGTTTCAGGGGAAAAAGTCTGGTGCCAAAGAGACGCCGTCATGATTTTCTGTCGGCAAGTGAAAGCGATTAAATATTCTTTTAGTAATAAACATGCCAAAATGAGAGTTTTAATATACCTCCAGCGCGGTAAAAGAACGAAACTGGAGTATTACATATATATATATATAAAATTATATAAAAAAAAGGAGTTCTAAGTACCAAGTTATAATAAATAAAAAATTGTTCTCGTTCAGTAACATTTTCGAAATCTTAGAACAAGAATCAAACCGACTCCATGCATCCCGTAAGGGGCCAAATAGCAATGAAAACACTCAATATTCCGAAAATTAAGTTTTGAAAAATAAGGAATTAATTCGGTGAAGTCAAAAAACTAAAAATTATGATTCCATTAATTATCCAATATGGTTAAAATCTAAATCTAATAATCGACACCTGGAGAAGTATAAAAAGGGATAAAAATAAAAAATAAAAATAGCAGAGTATTGAGAGTGTGTGACACATGTAAAATTAATGATGCAAAGTTCTTATTTTTACATATTTAAAATTTGACTTCCAAAAAGCAATATAGCCAAGGGCTGTTAATTATAATCTCGTACGGCACTAATTTTGCCACCGTGTCTTAGTCGGAAACCGAAAGACATTTTTATCCTTTGACAAAATCAAAAATTGGTATTTTCATTCAAACAAGGTTTCTTTCGTGCTGTTAATTCCACTGTCAAAATTGTTAAATACATGAAAATGAAAAAGAGGACAGAGTAAATATATAAACAATTTTTTGTTTCCAAGCGTGCTCCGAGAATATTTGTAAAATTTAGACAATCCAACTTAACGAAAATTGGCCCTTAACTCTATCGATACGGAAATGTCCTAAACGGCCCTTCAAGAAAAAGACGGCGGCCGTCCAAAAGTCCGAATATCATTGTGAAATTTTCACCCCCTCTCGTTAAGTGTGATTGATTTCACACCCGCTGCGCGTGCTTTCTTCGTTAGAATGGCTCACCCAGAAGGGGTTGGAGAAAAGGGCTTTTCTTAGAATTCGGACAGTGCCAGCTGTATTTGTGGTTTCTGAGGGGAAGAAGTGAATTCCCCATATCTTCGATAGAGCAGCTCGGGCGCTCCCGTATTTTGAGCTACCTGTAATTGTGGTTTCTGAGGGGAAGAAGTGAATTTCCCATATCTTCGATAGAGCAGCTCGGGCGCTCCCGTATTTTGAGGTTCTTCTATACCAATGGCTTTAGGAATCAGAGGGTTAAATCGGTCATACTCGATTTCCTCCATTTCCGCAAAATTAGATATCGAATTATTAAAGTTCTTAGTTATAATAGTTAGCTTAGTTTAAATAGTTACTTTATTATAAATAAAGTATTAATTAATTTTTGATAGTTAGATAATAATTTTTGCTAAAACAACTGAGCAATTAAAAAAGACAAGAATATACGTAGATGCATGAGTCGGCTAAAGGACATGTCGTAATTAAAGATATCGGCTAAATATCCTTATGGTCGTAACCATTGGCGGACTGGATATAAAAATATTGGTTGCCAGGAGTCAATGGGGACCCACTCATATCTACAGTGCCATAATATATACATATTTAATTTTATTTATTTTTTAAATACAATAAATTAAAGTTAATAAGTTAAAATATTGTATTCCTAATCTAAAAATCTATTACATATAGTATAATTAATTACAATTTACAAGTATTATACGTATTAGTAGGAGTGAAATTTATGATTGAATTGGAAATAATTTTGGTGGGAGTATAGTATACTGTATATTTGGAACTACAGTAGAGTCTCCCTATAACGAAATCGCTTGGTTCCAGTTGAAAAATTCGCTATAGAGAAAATTTCGTTATACGGAGATTAGAGATTTTTGCAGTTATTTAAGTAAATGTTACAAGCCTTTTAGTATGCGTGATAAGTTCAAAAATATTTAATTATGACTTTCAATTAAAAATAAAGTAATATTTATTATAAATTTGTTAAAATTATACTAATTTTTATTGTATAAATAAAATGCTCAAAAGTGAAGAGAATTCACCAATTATCCTTCACATAGCATTCTATTGTTATGTGTTATCATTGGAATGAACAATCCGAGTAGTTCCAGAAACAGGCACGTATGAGCGATTTGTTTGCACAGAAATTAGCAACTTTCTTCAAAAATGACAAAAATCGAAAATATAAAGGTCTGAAAAAATTCGTTATAGGGAGACAACCACTTCGTTATATAGAGAATATTTTGAATGTTATTTAACATTCCGATTAAAAATTTCGTTATAGGGAGAAATTCGCTGTAGGGAGACTTCGTTGTAGGGAGACTCTACTGTATTGTGATCGTCAAAAAATTCGATATCGAGATTTTGGTGAATTTGCACATTTCACACCTTAGCCCACAGCAGAAGGCTGCGGTAGTCTATTGGTAAGGTCTCGGCTTCGGGGCCTGATGTTTCCATGTTCGAAACCTGATTCTACTGAAGATCAGCCGTGTGTGTGGGCATGGTGCAATAGGGATGGGAAAAACCTACCGTTTTTAACCGTATGCCATTTTGTTTGTTTCGGTTATTTTTTGTGCCCGTTATAACCGGTTATTTTTTCTTCATGAGAATGACCGGTTAATTTTCTTCATTAAGAGTTCTTTCTTTTCCGTCTCTCTCTCTCGCAGGCGTACATATCCTGGGGCCTATAATGACTTATGTGCAAGGGGCCCACTTGCCATGGGGCAAGATGGAAACCTGGCCAGTCCGCGGCTGGTCGTAATCATGGACAAACGCTATCTAAACCAAGCCATCTTGGCATTTGACATGGCATGACGCCACCCCACACGGTTCCTACAATCTCAAGGGTTATCTAACCAGATGGGTGAATGCAGGGTGGATGAGTACAACAATTTCCACCACAGGGCCCTGGGAACCTACGCGAATGCCATAACCCGAACAACTTTAAATTCTCTCCTCCCCCATGGTTTAAAGTTATGAAAAAAACCCAAAACTTAAACTGGAGAAATTACTGAATCAGAACAAAAATATGCCTGGGTAACACGCTCTTAAAGAGTTTGACATTTTTGAACTTCCTTTTATAATAAAAATTTTAGTTTTACAGTTCATGGTTTATATGCACGACAGCTTAAGCTTCACATTTGCGATTCAATAAATCAGATTTAAACCAACGACGCTATGTTGTAACATTTCCCACCGATTCTAACCCCATCCTACTAAAAAAATTCTAATCTTCGTGCGAAAACATCATAAGTAAAAAGAAAACCACCATTTCTTATCTACGATAAAAACCCTTTCGAGATAATGAAGCAATTAGCACTGTTATTGGCATTCTCGGGTTTCAAACACAGCTGTTTTTCGTGCCCGATAAACAAGCGCGCTTTCTTGTTTGCTGTTGCGCGAGACCATTTATCACGCGTCTATTTGCGCAGGCCACACCTCGGCGTGAGCATTGACTCCCGGCGAACGATTAGCAGCCATTTGCATAAATGGACGCCAAGAAAACCGCCAATTATCCGATAGATCAGATCGGGAAAGGAGATGGTGGCATCAAGGGCCGGCCTGAGGGGGTTGAAAACAGTGCGATCGCACAAGGCCCTGTGTTTCTGAAGACCCCGCGCAGCTGGCTGATTCTGCAAAATCTGAATACAGTTGTATGCGGAGGTTTGCTTACTAATTGATCTGTGGAATGGATTCGTCCGCCCCGTTCCCCCTTTTCGC
>BGPR01010990.1:21009-32305 GCA_013235015.1 Araneus ventricosus | reverse complement strand
CCCACTAGTATGGAAGTTGCATGGCCGGTTACGGCCGACTTAGGAGTCAAAGTGTTAACAAAAATCAAAATTTGTTATCGAGTTTTACCTTTCAGTACACATTACAGGGTGTCCGAGAAGTGTTGGACACATTTCAAAAACTAATTAAAAAAAACTAATGATGTTACAACAACTAAGGTTTTTTTAAAAACGGTGGTCGTAAATTACTGGAAATCTCCAATTTTTGAGAGTGAAACTATCTGCGAAACTATTAAAGCTAGAAGAAAAATAAAAGCATGTATTTGTAGGGAATTTTACGCTTTTTAATTTGTTGGATCAATTGTAATTCTGAAACTGAAGATTAATTTTTCGAGATATTCAAGAAAAACTTAAAAAAGGAAACGAGAAAGTACGCATCGGCTTCTGCTGATTGGTAGCCATTGCGAATAGAAATCTCTCGCTGTAGCAAATTCAGAACGTCGTAATATTGCGCCACCTATCTGGAAAAAAAACTTTTTTAAATGCGCTCTCATTGAACCTGTGGCATCATCGCGGCATCTGGCAATATCCTGAATTGTAATTACATGCAGATTGATCTCTTCGTGATGTCACCCATCGACCAATAGCGACGAGTCTGTTGCAGTATTTAAGGACTGATTGCTTCTGTTCATTCTCTTCTTCTTTTTGTATCATTTGACAGCTAATAATGATTTGATTTAGGATTTTAATTTAGTTGTTGTTTTATTAAATTTGTTATTTTGCTATCGAGTAGTCTTGCTTTGATTTTGTCACCAGCTCTGTGATTTCTCACAATGGAGTACTTCTGATATATGTGGAATACCGGCATGATAGGTTGAGAAGCTGAGTAGTGTAGTATCGTACTAGTTAACAGTGGCGGATTTTGACAATATGAGACCCCAGGCGCAAAATTGTATTGAGGCCCCCCCTTTACCTTACCCAGTGTCGTAAATTCACAGTCCGCTTAACACTGCGATGTACGTCGAATAGGTTTTGAGGCCCCCTTTACCTTACCCAATGTCGTAAATTCACAGTCCGCTTAACACTGCGATGTATGTCGAATAGGTTTTGAGGCCCCCTCAGAGTCTCTAGGTGCGAGGCAAGCGCCTCTATCACCTGTTCGAAAAACCGCCACTGCTAGTTAATATGACGCACTTGAGCGTCAATCGTTCTATGTACCGATTACCTCAGCGACTTGATTAGTAAATCTCGCCTCTACACATGCCGTGAAGTTAACTTGACCTCGACGTAGGCCCAGAAGTTACAAACCCTTTACGGTCAGGTAACTTTTCAGAAGGCTCAGATTAGTTTGGCGCACTTTACACGCCATCCCATTTTTTCCAATTCTGTGCTTATTTAATAACATAAAACTTTATTTTTAATACTGTAACAAGATTAGGGATTTCACTGGATGGATAATATACACATTTGTGTCCGAATTTCAGCAGCTATCTTATTCATTAACTGGATTTCCTACACCACAATCTCGACATCGGTGAACTGTGACGCACATTATACGACGTACCTGTCAGCAAAGGGTTATAAAAAAACCCTTATTTTTAAAATCATTAGTTTTTAAAATTAATTTTTGAAATTTGTCTAACAAATCTCTGACTCCCTGTATTATAAATATTTCAATATTTATTTAAAATAATTTCTTTGAATTGTATACAAATTTTGTTACTGTTCTGAAAAGTATATTGACTTTACTAGCCGCCTTCGGCGGCCAGCTGGTTCGCACGTTTAAATTAATTTTTATTTTTGTATTTTATATTAATTATAGCATTCCCCGTCGCGGTTTCACCCGGAAAACCCAGGAAAGACGGATAAAAAAAGGGAATATTTTATTGTATTTCGCAGATAATATTACTAATATAATAGCCCAGATCTGTCTCTCGGTAATGCTCTGACGTTTCCAACGCGCCATATCACTGCGGGACGTTAAACAACATTATTTCATTGTTAGAGAACCTGAATTTCAGTAATTTTGAATTTAAAAGAGTAGTTGTCGTTCTAATTTCAAATTTAATTTTAGATCTAAAATACTGAAATAAAATTTTCTATCGATTGACATAAAATTTATCTCGCTATGATCAATAGTTCCCGAGAAATTTTAAATTATATTAATCATATATTTCAAATTAATTTCCGTTTTTTAATAGAAAGTAGTAAATTACGTTAGTGGTATATCATGCGCGTGATATAGTTTGGACGCCACGATGCATCTGCTTATTTATTGCAATCGTGATGATATAATTTGATAATATTTTTTGGCAACGTTTGACAAGAAGAGAAGTGCTTTGTTTAGATTGGAATTTCGAAAAAGAATTTCTTAGAAATTTTAACTTTTGACTTACGTTCGACAAGCTGAGAATTTCATGGTAATTGAATTATAATAAAATTGTTAAACAATGAAAAATACTTCACACGGACTGTTGTATACCAAGAGGTTTTTTGAATAAAGAAATATGTAAATAAAAAAAATATTTCCTGTCATAAAACAAATGTTTATTTTATTTGTTTTCAATCAATGTTAAACATTTCTCTCGCTTATATATATTTAAACACGTCAAATTTGACGGGAAGTCTCTCGAATGAAGAAACAATTTGCACCCGTCGTACCATGACTGATGATTTTCTAGTAATATATAAAGGTGTAATTTAAAAATACCAGCGGTACAATTCTTTATGATGAATCACAGATAACGAAACTTAAAAACTTCGTTTCAAATAACTCTCATTCAATTAATCTATCACTCATCGGTAGAATGATCAATTTTGAATAGGGTCGCGAAAGCCGAACACACTGGACGCCCCGTGTGAACCAGTGGGTGCCAGATTGGATGGAAACAGTGAGGCGCCAAAAAAATTATTGACATCCAAAAGGCCCTGGAGTTTAGGGTGGGGGGCGGAGAATAAAATTAAAAAAAATAATTAAAAAATTAATTAGTTTCCCGAACACTAATGCTTTTTAGTAATTCCTAGTTTCAGGTAGCTAAGATGAAATAAAAATTTAATTTTCCCCTAAAAAAGTAGGGGGTGACTGACCTTCCTTGCCCCCCTTCCCGGACTAGCCGCCACTGGTGTGAACTAATGGGCAGAATTTTCCCTTCGATCGTAACCCGTCAGAAAGCCTCCCGTCCCTTTCCAATGCTATAAATAGAACTATGACCTTGAGGAACCGCGAGAAATGCCGTTGCTCCTCCCAGCTGTGTTTGGAATTAAACACAACGTCGCATGGAAATAAAAGCTAAATTTTTAAACTTTATAAGATGATGTTAAAATGATTTTTGCGCGACAATATTCTCCGAAGTTATTACAGAAAAGCGTTAAAATTTAAGGTAATTTTTAGTTATTTAAAATTTCGAAAAATCCTTTCTCAGTGCGCAACTACTACCCCAAAAGCAACCACGTGCTAAATTTCAAGTTTCTGAGCTTCGTGGTTTGGGAGATTTCGTGACGAGTGAGTCATGGTATTTGCCTTTTATATATATAGATAAATTACCGTCGGATCTGCCGAAAGATCATTCTAAATACAGTAGAGTCTCTCTACAGCGAATTTCTCCCTATAATGATATTTTTAATCGGAATGTTAAATAACATTCAAAATATTCTCCATATAACGAAGTGGTGGTCACCCTATAATGAATTTTTTCAGACCTTTATCTTTTCGATTTTTGTCATTTTTGAAAAAAGTTGATAGTTTCTGTGCAACCAATTCGCTCACAGGTGTCTGTTTCTGGAACCACTCACTCTTAAAATTTGAAAATTTTTCTGAAAATTTAACATCACGAAATGCAAAGCAATGCAAAATAACGGAATGCTTCAAGTAAAATAAACGTAAGTACATGCTAGTACATATTATTCTCTAAATTGGTGAATTGTCTTAACTTTTGAGCATTTTATTTATACGATAAAAATTAGTATAATTTTAACAAATTTATAATATATATTACTTCATTTTTAATTGAAAATCATAATTAAATACATTTGAACTTATCGCACCTATGGAAAAGTTTGGAACATTTACTTAAATAACTGCAAAAATCTCTAATCTCCGTATAAAGAAATTTTCTCTATAACGAATTTTTCAATCGGAACTAAGCGATTTCTTTATAGGGAGATTCCACTGTACTAAAAATAATAAAATAAATTATTTGATATCTATCATTAGTCAAGAACAATTTACCTCCTGAGCCATTTTACCTATCGAATCCGAATTAACGAAAAAAATAAATTATGATGATGTTGTCAACGAATCGCATGTTGTAAGCTTGTTCTAGTAAGTCGCATACCAAATTGTATTTATGAAACAAATATTTTTGCCATTTAATTTATTAAGGCGACCAATAAATCAAACCTTCAAAATAATTTTATTTTTAAATTTTGAACTGACCAATTTTAAATTTTGCAGTCATTAATATATTGTTACAAAAGTCTTTCTGTGGGTGTATGGTGTACACATTCCAACACGCAGAATAATGGAGAATGAAGGTTTATTTACAAATATGCAGGAAAACACGTAGCACAGATACAGGAAACAATAGTTCTTGCACAGATTACCAGTGTAAACAGACAACAATTCACAGGTAATAACAATTCAGCATTTGATATTCAGCAACACAAACAGTCAGCAAATCACTAATAACGACAATAACAGCACTTTCAATAGCGCTCAGCTCACCAGCTTCCTAGCTCGCACTGCAGACGAAACTCTAAAGTCGTTGCCAATGGATCAACTCTACTTCCTCTGATCCAAACGTGGTCATTATATACTCTCTCCGACAGGTCGTGACGTCACATGGAGTTTTCTTGTATATTCAAGCGTATTCCCTTTCCTAATAGAGATATCGAGAAAAGGGACGCATTTTCTGGAATCATCTATTTGTCGCCAAGGTTGCCAAATCTTTCACCAAATTCGTCGCCAAGGTCAGGGGTCCCGGAAAGGCCGATGCCCGTCACTCCATACTTACCCCTGTAAAACTCCCTTCCCAACTATAAGACTGGCAAGGCAGGAAAGAGACATTACATCTTTACAACGATATGCACTATATAAGACGACACAAAGCAATATATTTATTTATTTGCTAGTTATGGGTATAAATGTAATTTTTAATAACAATTAATGGTCTTTATCATAAATGTTCCAGGCGCTATAAAATTACTCGAAATCACTCTAATTTTTTTTCATTGATTACTTTAACATTTTTCAAACAAAAATTGGGATTAATTTTTATATTTCAAACAGGATTTTTAAAATCGACACATCTAATAACTCGAAACTAATGATTTTTGAAAAAATATGCCCAATATTTCATATGGAAGAAAACATTTATAGTTTAATAGCAAAACAACTTCTATATGAATGCCAAAATTTCTTCTCCATATATGATTTTATACTTATATAAAATGTCATATAATTTGAACAAAAATTGCAGCGCCTGGAACATTTATCATAAAGACCATTAATTATTATTAAAAATTGCATTTATACCCGTAACGCTAAACTAAATAAATATATTACAGTGATACTTATGTGTTGTCTTGTATATTGCTCCTACTTATGCCTGCAAAATTTCAAATTGCTTAGTTGAAAATTTAAAAAAAAAATTTCACGGTCACCTCAACGATTTTTTGTGTGCCAGAAATATTAACTTAATTATTTATAATTTAATTATTTATCGTTTTCGTGAATTTTTTTTATTTTTTACTGTATCAAATTGTGCATTGTAATAAATAGTAAATCATTTTATTACATGAAAGTCAACTTTGTGCCAGGCCTCGCTGTTTTTCATACCGGGCTTGATGGCATCCATTCAGGCCCGCCGAGAAAGGGGAGCAGGAGGGCAAAATCCATTCAAAGCCAGGGCCTGATTATCATGTAGGCAAAGTAGGCAACTGCTTTGGGGCCCCAGATTATTTGCCGTATTTTCAGAGCAATTTATTTTCGTACTTTCATTTAATTTAGCAGGGCCATGCACTCGAATTTATTTCAAGTTTTGTTTAAAGAATCAAGTATAATTTAGATCATTACTCTAACACCTTTCTGATTACATGCCTTTTTCAAGTTTTATACTATGTTGTATTTATACCCAGGACTCGAGATTATTATTTTGCATTATTTTCTGTGGAAAAAAGCTTTGAAATCAGGGGATTCGTTTTGACTCATCCTATACGAAAGCTGGAGTTTCGAAGAGTTTTGTTACAGTTAGTTAGATGTATGTCTACGAAGAACTTCCACCAAGGGTACATGGACGAGAAGCCGCTGGGTATGTAAGCGAGTTATCGCTTCCCTGGTGGGTATAGTCAACGCCTCCTATATCTAGAAAGCCGTTCATCCAGTTCAGAAGAAGTGGTCACGTGACCCCAAAGAAGGACAAGCACTATTAGTACGGTTCGAGTTGGCTACTCTGTATTCTGCGATTGCAGCGTTTGTTGTTCGGTGTGCTTAGATTCAGTTTATTTTATTTAAAATCAGATACAGAATGGTATTTAAGCAGTTTTTGGCTGCAAAGGGAATTATGCATCTGGTAAAAAAGTTTCAATTTTCAAGATATAGGAGGCATTGGTATAGTAATGGTGTGGGATTGAGTTACCTCCTCTATGATAACACGACGTACCTCCTGTGGATGGGGTTGGGCCGAGGCTACTCATGACCATTAGGACTCCTCCCTCAGTTCCCATAGTTACGTCACGACGACTATTATTCAGTTGACCAGGAATGCTACGGCAGGGCGGGGGTACCCTGGCAGAGCGGGGATACCCTGCCGTAGCAACCCGTGGTGAATGCCCCCTCTAATATGTCTTTTAAGAATTAAAATCCATTACCACGATATTGGTCTATATTGGATATAATGGAGAGGATTTTAGCTGGTAAAAATCGATACAATTAATGATTTTCATAAATACAGTGGAGTCTCCCTATAACGAAATCGCATGGTTCCAATTGAAAAATTCGTTATAGAGAAAATTTCGTTATACGGAGATTTTTGCAGTTATTTAAGTAAGTGCTCCAAACTTTTCAATAGGTGCGATAAGTTCAAATGTATTTAATTATGATTTTCAATTAAAAATGAAGTAATATATATTATAAATTTGTTAAAATTATACTAATTTTTATTGTATAAATAAAATGATGAAAAGTGAAGACAACTCACCAATTTAGAGAATAATATGTACTAGTATGTATTTACGTTTATTTTACTTGAAAAATTCCATTATTTTACTTTGCTTTGCATTTCGTGATGTAAAGTTTTCAGAAAAATTTTCACATTTTAAGAGTGAGTGGTTCCAGAAACAGACACGTGTGAGCGAAATGGTTGCACAGAAATGATCAACTTTCTTCAAAAATGACAAAAATCGAAAAGATAAATCTCTGAAAAAATTCGTTATAGGGAGACAACCACTTCGTTATATGGAGAATATTTCGAATATTATTTAACATTCCGATTAAAAATTTCGTTATAGGGAGAAATTCGCTGTAGAGAGACTTCGTTGTAGGGAGATTCTACTGTAGTTGCACTGCACATAATATAGTGTGATATGTGCATATTTCGATTTAAGGTGACAATAAACGTACGCTTATAAGGGATCCAAATTATTGTAAAACTTTTCAAAGCTGCATCCCCTCTATAGCGGTCACCCCTTTCAACAGCCGTTTTTGTTTCGCACGGATATATACACATAATGTTAAATTAACCTATAGGAATGGCGACTCAAATCTCTGATCGTTCGGGGTTGGATGCCAGTTCAGCTTCAATAAAATGCATTCCTTTCGTCTCTCTGACGTTGGATCTTTTTATCAACCCTTTGCGGCTCAGTGTGCCAGATGATGACACACCTAATTTCACTCGCTTCTCAACCGTTAAATTCAACTATAAATGGAAAATAATAGGTTTAGGATAGAGCTAATAGTACTCCTTTTAGAATGTATATAGCAGCCTCATGAAATTTCGTTTCTGAATAGGAATTATTAGAGATAAAATTTCGGAAAATTCCTTAAGTCAGAGATAAGAAATTTTTTCAGTTCTCGACGTTTATAATTATAGCAAATTAAGTCGAAAATTTTCCTCCAATATTCTTGAAGTTTTAATTTATGACTTTCTGTAAGATTCAACAATGTTTTTTGAGTGTATCAAGGTGACTGTATCTAAGGGGTTCTTATATGAGGGGGGGTGACCCCAAAGGGAGACGACCACCCCTCGGGATAAAGTGAGTTTTTTTTTTTTTAAAAATGTAGATTCTATGTCTAGACAATAAACTAAACCCATTCATGCTTTATCATCATATTTTTTAAAAAATTAATGCCTTGCGCCGCAAAGAGTAAAAGGAAATGATAGAACAAAAAATTCATGCACTGAGATACGAAAACGGAATTCCTCTCCAAGCGTGAAGAGAAAAGTGAAGTGCCAGGGTAGGGCACAGTGGTGGGGTGTCAGGCGGGGTGGGCAGTCTTTCCCTACTTTTTGCTGGAAAAATTATTTCATTTTAGCTGCCTGAAACTAAGAATTATTCATAATCAATAGTGTCCGAGAAAGTTAGCTAAGTTTGCAGCTAAATTTTTAAATTTTGTTGTCTATTTAATTCCCGGGTACTTTAAAATGCCTATAAATTTTTAGCAACTCCTACTTTTTTCAACCCAATTTCCGCCACTGGTAGGGCAACAAGAGACCATTTGTGCCTTTCAGGAGCTGATTTGGATTCTGTCAAAGAAAATATGGTTTACGACCATCAGAAAATGAGACTTCCAGCTCAACAGACTTCAGGAAAAACAGATGATATTGCCCATTCCTCAACAACTACCCAAGAATAGATTAGGGATTTATTTTTCCAATAAAAAACCAGCGAGAGTGGCCTCCCCGAAACTTTCTCGCATACGACCAGTAATGTGGGGTGGGTAAGCACCCAGTGGGTAAGTAAATATTCTTGGGTATTTACCCAAGGCCTGGTTATTTTGGGAAAAAAATTATGAATGGTGATTAACAATGAAACATGAATTTCCCGAAAAAAAAATTGCGTATGTTATCAATTTTTACGCGCGCTGAGGTACCACAATTTTATATAACGTTTTTGAGTACGAAATCTTATTACAGATACCACGCAAGATTTCACCATACCTTCCATCTGGATAATGTCAGAAAGAAATTTCGATTCGGGTTGCCATAATTTCCGAAGCGCGTGTTTGCGGCTAGCTACAATTTCATTCGTAGACCGTCAAGGTCAAACGCCAACCATACTAGCTTGAGTCAAGTAAGCGAAAAGCTCGCCAACACACAGTCGTAATGTACATTTTGAACAAAATATGCAATCTGAACACCTGTTTTTTAACCGATTGAGATGAAAATTGGGCACATATCTATAATTAATGTTAGCATTCGTGATATCAAGTTTTATTTATCTAAACCAAAGGACTTATGAGATACAAGTATGCGATTATACAGACCGACAGACAGTCAACCCTTTGACGGATTTGGCCCAAAATTTTATACGGGCCTACATTCATGACGATAAAATTGTGTACCAAATTTCATATATACAGCTATTCAAGTTTTTGAGTTATAGTGTTCACATGACCTCGAACATACAGATAGACAGACTTCCCTTTGACGGATTCTGTCTAAAATTTCATAGAAACCTACAAATTATGTTTAAAGACCACATACCAAATTTCATCTCCGTAGCTCTAATAGTTTTGGAGTTATCGTGTTCACAGACACACAGAAAGACAGACATAATTCCAAAATTGTGTTTTTCGGACTCATGGAGGTCTAAAACGTGGAGATTCGTCAAAATCTCGAGCTCGAATTTTTGACGATTACAATACTTTCTCTTTGTATACTTTGTATACGAGAAAGTAAAAATTTTAGAAAGTTACTTCCGTAGTAGCTGAATGATCCAAGCAAACACAAATCGTATCTTTACTAAAAGAAAATTACAAATTTTCAAATGAATAATTTCTCTAGTCAATTCTTAAAACTCTCTTTAATGTACCCGACTAGGTTCGGAGAAAATTTTTAAAAAACATGTACACAAAAGACTTACAGAGCTAAATAACAAAAATAGGCTTAAATAGTCACAATTTGAAATAAAAATTCATATATCGTCAGTAGTTTTTGAAAGTAATAATTAATTTTCAAGAATTTTAATAAAAATTTCAATGTTAAGAAAAACAGCATAAATGAAAAAATATGAGACGTATTTAATTTTAATTTCGCATACGTACTTCCCAAACTATCTAGAATGTAATAAACCGCAAGATAAAATGTACTTTAATAAATAAATATTTAATGAACATTCAAAGTTGGCGTCATTGATTTTTCGCCAAAATTATCCTTCGTTTCGAACTGAAAGTTACTGTAAAACATGTCTAAACAAAGCTATCATAAAATCATATATTACGCCTTCAAAAGTTTTTCAAACATGTGTACCAAATTTCAATGGATTTTAATGAATTGTTTTGGAGATATCACGTTTTCCGTGGACCAATTTTAGTGAAGTTTCATTTTTCAGAAAACGCATTTAAAAATATAATAACACATTAGTTCAAATAAATATCAAAGAATTAAATATTCAAGGAATAAGAATTAAAAAAAAAGTCTCTTTTAAAATCTTAAAAGTTGTGGCTTTATTTTTAGATCATAAAAAAGTTTTTGAATTTTTCTTCGAAAATCGTCTTTTCAGCCTAGTCGGGTACCTTAACAGAAATAACGAATTAGGGCTTGTTTAAATACGAATTTTATACCTCCAAACAAGAAACCCTTTTAGAGCGGACACTTCTATGAGAAAACAATTTTCTTTGGAACCGAGGGGTAACCGTTGTAGGAAGGTTTCACTGCCGAAACATCCGAAAAGGCTTCAGATGATGCTGATCTGGATATGAGATTCTGACTTAGACCATTTATCACAGATTACCACATCTTCGAACTGATTTCACATCGAACACGAAAGCTCACGAACTTTTCATCCAAATTACTCGGGCCATGCTTACATTTACCGGAGGTCCGATTCATTTATCAATGAACTCATTATTCATGGGCCGAAGAAATCGTAATCTGATAGAGCGTGGAACAGATACAGAAATGAATAATACACGGTATTTACGTGTTGTTTTCCAGAGCCCAACCAATTAGGAGAGCATTCGCCTCACGTCCGAGACTCGTGACCAGCTCGGCCCCACCCGGCAGCTCTCGGAACTGCTCGTGTCGTAAGAATGTGTCATAAGGAATGATAAATCGAGTTAATATTGAAAAAGAGGGACATGATACATTTAGTTTGCATATAGAGTATAATATTTCATACC